>JAWQFJ010000198.1:56414-70772 GCA_034096865.1 Theodoxus fluviatilis | reverse complement strand
TTCGGAAACCTACCCTCTTCCATACGTTGAGGTAAGTGAATTCTTTGTAATTATCCTCTGCTGCATGCTTTATGTATCATGTAGTTTGCAGAATGAGGAAATGCAAGCCGCCGAAGGTTGCAGACTCCTACTCGTTGCTATTCTCGCTAGCGTCGACAGACACGCGAAAACGGGACGTAACTCTAAAATCCGTACCTCGCTCCGCGCAGTGCAAAAATAGCCGAGTGCGCGGTCTTATTAATGTATGGTCTTTGGTAACACGTACCGCCACAGAGCGCACGAGTCTTGCGCAATGGTTCTACCCCAGGCATAACCCCGTGCGGGTTGAACCATTTCCGTGCAGGGGTGGCTGGGTTGTTAAGAGGCGGGAAAAGTGCTGAGTAATTATATCGTGCTTGACCGCGCCTTGCTTACTATATTCATGTACGTTCTGTGCGGGAAATTCGTAGACTATGCACTTACTCTCCGATAGAATTGACACATCGCAAACTTTCCCCCCCTTAGATCGAAAGTCAACGGCAGGGGGAGAAAACAAATCGCCCTGTCGAAAAGTTAAAGCTCTTGTGAAAACTGAGGCGCGACATAATACAGTTGAACAATTTATGAAGGCGTTCATGTTGATTCCCAAATAGATATCAATCTTCAGCACCACGAACAGTGTTGGAAATGGGCAAATTAAGTGATAATCATCCACATAAGTGTAGGCCCGCAGCTGCATGCAGAGATGAATCAGATATAGGGTCAATTGAGGACAGCTATAGGGTTTTTCTGTTGTATGAGACACGTACACGTACTGTACGTGGCCATTGACGAGTCCGTATACTGTGCTCAATGAGCCGCAAAGCACACCGTAGGATCATTCAGAAAGTCCTACAATGTTCGGGGCACAAAGGCAGTCTTATGCAGAATGTATTTGTTGATGTTAATTATGGTAACTTAATTGCTCATCAAGACAGAGGATATCGATCATTTTTACATGCACAAAATCAAGCATGCAGACACACAGTGAAGACAGGCAGACAGGCACAGGCAGGCAATTATGTGGAGGAGAAAAAGAGTATTGACCTTCGGCTTGTCGCCTCCCAAGAGACCAAAAAAGAAGAAGAAAAGAAACACAACAAACAGAACACGAACAGACGCAGACTAAAGCAGGACAGAGAAATATATAGTTTATATGCTGATCCATCAGCTACCCTTACACTGAAATATTTACTTAGGAGGAGGATGGGAGGAAAATGTATGGGAAAGAAATGTCCGGAGACGAAAAGTCTTCGGGATAGCAATGGTTGGCCGGAGGAGAAATAACCGCGTGTCCTCGAACCTATCTGACGTGTGGCCAGATTCAGAAATGGGTTAAAAAAAATATATATACGAACGTCTAGGATTAGGTACCTCCACCCTGCTTCACTCCCCTCCTTGTCTCACCAATCCACTCCTTCTCCCCATCTGTAATTTCCACTCTTGTTTCTCGGTTGATATAGGGTAGTACTATAAACCGCAATTCCCCGCAATCCCCCGCAATCTCCGGCAATCCCCCGCAATCCCCTGAAATCCCCCGCAATATGAGTTATTATAAGTATATTTGTTTGTTTTTTGTTTTTTGTTTGAACTGAATAAAAAAGTCTTTTACATTTTAGTTCATCTTGTTGTTGATTTGAGTGAGTGAGTGAGTGAGTGACTCAAACCAGAAAAATCCCCCCTGCAATATGAGTTATTAGGCCTATATAAGTATTCATAGGTGTCAAGTCTCACGTATTTTGCGTGAGTCTCACGCAATTTCAGTGATTTTCAAGTCTCACGGCGTGAGACGAAAACCTCACGTATTTTTGCGTTTTAGTCGGACTGATTTTTTTTTAAAGGTTCGTCTGAGGACAGTGCGAAAGTGTACAAGCCTTGTAGCGGTCAAAATAGTAACCCGTGAAAAACAGTACCCGGAAGTCATCGCAAAGTTATCTGCGAGGGACGTGCTGAGAATTCCACTCTAAAAAGAGACGGCACCCGCCACTCCGCCTGACTGACTTGGCACGCCCGGGGAGTTATGCTAAGATCCGGCCGCGTAAATATATCTGCGTTTTGTGACAAACGTCTTTCTCGGCGGTACTGTACTCCATGCACCTTAACGATGCGCGTGTAGCGTGGAAAATAGTAACCCGTGGAAAACAGTAACGGAAGTCATCGCAGAGTTATCTGCGAGGGACGTGCTGAGAATTCCACTCTAAAAAGAGACGGCACCCGCCACTCCGCCTGACTGACTTGGCACGCCCGGGGAGTTATGCTAAGATCCGGCCGCGTAAATATATCTGCGTTTTGTGACAAACGTCTTTCTCGGCGGTACTGTACTCCATGCACCTTAACGGTGCGCGTGATTCGGGTGTAATCTTAAGCTAAACGACGTTTATTGGCGCTGCTGAAATGGTCGAAGTCGGAAACATTCGGAACGTCGTTTAGCTTAAGATTACACCCGAATCACGCGCACCGTTAAGGTGCATGGAGTACAGTATCGCCGAGCAAGACGTTTGTCACAAAACGCAGATATATTTACGCGGCCGGATCTTAGCATAACTCCCCGGGCGTGCCAAGTCAGTCAACGGTCGCGTTTTATAAAACCAGACTACAAACAGACTACAGGGAGATGACTCCCATATTATTTCCGGCAGGGGAGACGGCTTTACACGGGGAAAAACTTTTTTGAACGCTACATCATGTGTTAAACTACACAAATGCACCAAAACCTCGTAAAGCAACTAATGCGTCGTTTGTCGGAATATATTCCATGCGAAGAACAGGTGCAGGAGCGGTAAATTGCATAAAGCACGTCCCTCGCAGATAACTCTGCGATGACTTCCGGGTACTGTTTTTCACGGGTTACTATTTTGACCGCTACAAGCCTCGCGGTAAGTGCGCGATTTGCGGAAGTCAGGGGCCGGAAGTCGCTTCTTGCGCATGCGTAGTGTGCTACAACAAAGAGATTCAAAGCGCCATTATGGCGTCTTCTTCGAAACCGCCTGCGAAAAGGCCTCGGTATTCTTCGAAATACCAGTGTGAGTGGGAAACGGACAAAGAGTTTCAGGGGCAGATCAGCAAGCCGGATGCAGGCTCTGATTTTGTTTACTGCAAGTCATGCAAACGGTCGGTAAAGGTATCGGCGTCGGGGCGATTTGACATAGTTCGCCACTTCGCATCTTCAAAGCACAAAGAAGCTTTTATAAAAGCAAAACAGCCCATCCCCTCGATGTTACATTCCGGAGGCAGGCTAACAACTTGGACCAAGGAAAGACCGTGTCTGAGTCAGAGATTCTCTTCTGCCAATTCCTTGCAAAACACAACCTGCCAGCGACAACCGCCGACCATTTCACCATTCTCATGAAAAAGATGTTCCCTGGCTCGAAAGCGGCCCAATCCTTCTCCTGTAAGAGGACCAAGGCAACACAAATCATTAAACGATGCCTGGCTACAGAATTGACAGCCCACCAGCCACAGAACACAAGTTCTTGCATGATGTTCGACAGTTCTACACAGCCTGTGTCCAGAAAATGTTGAACAAGTTCCCATTTGGAGATGAGATCCTGGAACATCTTCAGGTCCTGGACCCCAGCAAGAGAGAGCAGCTGCCATACACTGACATTGTGACACTGGCAATGAAATTTGCTGATGATGTTGACCAGGAAGACCTGAAAGAGGAGTGGGAAGACTTTTAACTCCTGGGTGAGGGTGAGCTGGTACTTTTAGATCAGAATGGAAAAGCCAAAAAAATGGATGTTGTCTGGAAGAAGATCCTCACAATGAAAACACCTTTTGGAGAAGTTAGGTTCCCTCTGCTTGGCAAAGTGTTGCCTTCTCTTCTGTGTCTGCTCCACAGCAATGCTGACAGTGAGAGAGTGTTCTCAATGGTGAGAAAGATCCACAGAGATGCCAGAAGCAGTCTGGCTCCTGACACCCTGGCAGCTTTCTTGCAAGTGAAGATGAACTCTGATGAGTGTTGTCATGATTTCCGGGTGACTTCCACAATGCACAAGAGAGCAAAGGCTTGTACTGATGAGTACAACAAAGAACATCAGTGACTGTGAGGTACTGTAGCAGGATGTAAATAGAAAACTGAACATGTGAGTGAGGGGGAGCAGTGGATGTATATAGAGAACTGTCAGAACTGAACATGTGAGTGAGAAGGATCAGTGGATGTAAATAAAGAACTGTCAGAACTGAACTTGTGAGTGAGGGGGAGCAGTGGATGTAAATAAAAAAACTGTCAGAACTGAACATGTGAGTGAGAAGGATCAGTGGATGTAAATAGAGAACTGTCAGAACTGAACTTGTGAGTGAGGGGGAGCAGTGGATGTAAATAAAGAACTGTCAGAACTGAACTTGTGAGTGAGGGGGAGCAAAGCTGTGGATGTAAATAGAGAACTGAACATGTGAGTGAGAAGGATCAGTGGATGTAAATAAAGAACTGTCAGAACTGAACTTGTGAGTGAGGGGGAGCAGGGCTGTGGATGTAAATAGAGAACTAAATATGTGAGTGAAAAGAAGCAGTGGATGTAAATAGAGAACTGAACACACAACTAATAAGTAAGCCTAATGTGGAGCAGTGGATGTAAACCAAATGACTTAATGAGTGATGTACAGTACTATTTTATATTAGCAGTATACATGTGCTTGTGTAATAAAGAAAACCCCCCACATATTTTGCCGTTTTCACTGGTTTTGTTTCATTGCCGCGCGAATCTCATGACAAAGTGATCAATCTCATGACAAATCATGCAAAATCTCATGACAAAACACTAAAAGTACTTGACACCTATGAGTATTTGTTTTTTTTTTTGTTTTTGTTTGAACTCTCGGCATCTCTCACGAGAACGGACATTTATAAACGTCGTTTAGCTTAAGATTAACCCGAATCACGCGGACCGTTAAGGTGCATGGAGTACAGTATCTCCGAGCAAGACGTTTGTCACAAAACGCAGATACATTAACGCGGCCGGATCTTAGCATAACTCCCCGGGCGTGCGAGTCACGTGACTGTAAGGCCGAGATAAGGCTAAACGACGTTTATTAATGTCCGTTCTCGCGAGAAATGCCGAGATTTGAAACTGGGGTACAGTGTCCGCGAATGTTTCCGACTTCGACCAAAACCCAGGTAAACAAATCCAATACGCATGCGCCGTAATAGGCTACAAACCGGAAAGACACAAAAGGGACCATTCATTGCTTTGTTAACAAACCCCCCAAAACACACATAGACTAAACATAAAGAAATGAATAATTAAATTTTAGGGGATTGCGGGAGATTTCAGGGGATTGCGGGAGAATGCGGGGGATTGCGGGAGATTGCGGTTTATAGTACAACAGGACAAACAGCAGTTACCCTCACTTTGGAAGCTCTTCTGCGTGTGAGTAGCGTGTTGTAGTGTTGTTGTTTGGATTATGGCGGTGCCGGCGGGGAGGTGTCTGATCATGTCGAAGCTGCAGCTGTAATCCGCAGTTTTTCCCCGGCGGATTCTGACAAAATCTGCGGCATGAATGGAAACTGTGGTGGAGGAAACACGAAGGGTGGGAGAACCGAAGATGCACCTGGGAAAGCTGGGCATTTGCTTCGGGAAGGTCACAAAGGTCCGAAGACGCAAGTCAAGCAAGCCGTGATTCAAGAACTTGGCAAGGAGTTCGCCTTGTGCTCGGAGAGAATGCGTCTGCTTTCTAGGGTGGAACTGACTGGAGACGGACTTGGCGAGGACTCTTTGACTGAGAAACGTGCTGCTGAATTAAACGGCCGGTGAGAACTGTTGAACATACGCGCAGTTCAATAGGGAGATTAATTTCGGATTCTGAAGGCAAATCAATGCTCTTGTAGTTGTACTACTACTACTAGGTGGACAGGTGTCCTAGAGTAGGCTAGACTATCTCCAATGCCATGATTGTTTTGCTTTCTTTTCCCTCATGTGTGTATGCAATCGTTTATGTGCATAATCCCTCGTATATATGTGTGTGTGGATCCATGCATGCTAGTAGTAGTACTTCTTGATTCTGATTGATTGGTTTCACAAGACAGAATAAATCATCGATCTTTTCACTCAAGGTGAATGAAGTGAAATAAACTTATTTTGCTTTTTTCTTTCATCACTGATGTCTCTCTGTCGTTGCCTCAGTTGTCTGATTGAAATGGAGTTCAGTTCAAGTGGACTGAGATGAACTCAAGTTGCCCAAGGAAATCTACATAGTGACAAAAGATTAAGCTTGCTTGGAGCCTAAGATGTAGCTAACTGCCGTGACTTTCCTCTTGAACAGTTGAATGCTTTGCACTTTCCATGACTTGAATATGTAGTTTTATGCTCATTGATCAACAATGTAATTATGGTTGTTAAAGTCTGTGCACTCTTGAAACTTGATCCTTAATCATGTTAATGTATTTAAATGATTTTGTCTGCAGTCTTTCATTTGAGAAGTGAGTGTGTGTGTGTGTGTGCAAGCATGCATGCATGTGTAAATAAGTCTGTTGGCATTTTGCACTTCATGCATGCTTGAACATTAGGGGGGAAAATGTTACAGTAACCCAACAACCCTATTTTCTTTTTAATTATTAAAACAAATAATAATTAAATTGGTGGTCTTTTATCTCTGTGCTGTTTTAGCTTCCTTGCCCTATGAGCACCCAGGGAATCCACTATTTAAGTTTAAAAAAAGTGTTTTCAGTGAAAGAGAAATGTTGACTTATGTTCAGTCTGACCTCATCTTTAAAAAAAAGAGTTGAAACCAATCTACCCCCTCCCCCCCTCCCCCCCCTCCCCCCCCCCCTCCCCCCCCTCCCCCCTTCCTTCCCCCCCCTCCCCCCCCTCCCCCCCCTCCCCCCCTCCCCCCCTCCCCCCCCTCCCCCCCTCCCCCCCCTCCCCCCCCCTCCCCCCCGTCCCCCCCCCCTCCCCCCCCCTCCCCCCCCTCCCCCCCCGTCCCCCCCCCCCCCCCCCCCCTCCCCCCCCCCCCCCCCCCCCCATGTAACTGTAATCACAACTTTCTTATTTTTGGGGATGGGGAAGGGATTTGGATACAAGCCCACAAATGCAGGCTGTTAAGATGTCTTCCATGTTTAACTTCAAATAAAAGTTTGATGACAATTACAGAAAAATGCAGCAAATGATGATTAGATCTTGGTAGCATTGAACACAAAGTATTTTATTAAATGTATCAGCCAGATTTACATATGATCTATTCATGACTTGAATGGGCAGACACGATCAGTGTTGATTTTGAAGAAATATTGATATTTAAATTGAAGGCCAAGAGGGAAGGAGAATGCTGTGGTCATCCCGCAGCCATCCCCAGCCAGACAGCGGCACCGACTGCGAGGTCAAGCTAGAGATGGGGTCAGGCGGCCAGGGGTGGACATCCACAAGTATCGGCCTGACTACACCTGGAACAGGGGTGGTCGAGTCAAGGAAATCAGAATCAGGTAGAGTGATAGGTTTTTGAATGTTGTTGTTGTTGTTGTTTGTTTGTTTTGACTTGTTAGAATATGCAGGTTGCATGCCATCAGATATCCCATAAACTGTCAGAGTGCCAACTGAAATCATTTTTATAGAATTAGAGAAAAATAGAGTCTTTATTTCTGTGAAGTTGTTGAGAGATTGAAGTACAGTTTAAAGTCTCATGCAGTAAACAGTAGAGGGAAAAAAATTGACCACTGAAAAAGTTATGTGTTGTTATATTTTATCTCTTTGATAAACATGTTGCTTTTTAGAGAGAAATTGATTAAATTATTATTTTTAATGTTATGTTCTAGATACCAAGCAAGAAAATACTTCTACATGTGGCTCAGAAACACCTTTGGTCGAGTTCGATTGTCCAGAGCAAGGTAAAATGTGCAGTTTCATGTGACCTTTTTTCCCTTCTTTTTGCCATTTGTGTTATTTTTTGCACAATATGCAGAGTGTATTGTCTTTTAAGATATTTTTTTTTAAAGACAGATTTCCCATGAATTATCATTGATTGAACAATTAAAATACTTTAGAGTTCATTTTTTATGCTTGTTAATCACAACAAAGGAGAAGAATTAAAAATTGTATATTCTCTGAAGAGTCTATGAAAACTTGAGATGATTTTTTTCTGAAGATGTTGCTTTGTCATGTCCCCAGTGCTCTCATTTATTGGGCAGTTTTGTCTCCTTTGGCATTTGTGAGTGCATGTCTTTTGACGGGGGTAGATGGAAACAGAGTGCAAACTCAGAGCCAGACTGAAGTAGAGGAATCTAACACAGCAGCCAGGGGGTGAGCAAGGGCTAGAACTACAAAGTATTTGTATGGGGATGTAATCTTACCTCTCATACACCAGATACCCAATGCCTGACATATTTATCAAAGCTACTCACTGTGCCGCATTTTGTGTTGACAACTGCATAAACTATTGCCTGTGTAAGTTTTCTTTCCCTTTATCAACAAAACACAATTACCCAAATATCATACTTAAGGAATGTATATTCTGACTTGAAGTAGGATCCACATTTTGAAGCTTCATCTTTTTCTGGTGAGTTTTCCTAATCTTTTCACTTGACTACATTATTCCTCTATCCCTGCAACACCTGCCTTTGCTGTTGCCAACAGAGAGCTGTACAGGCTGAAGCTGCTGCGGAAAAGCTTCACTGCTTGGAGGGACGAGTGGTGGGAGGTGAGGCAGGAGTGGCGCCTCTCTGTCCGGGCAGAGTGTCACTTCAGGTAAGGCCTGACAGTCATGAACAGCTACTGTGCTCCTCAATCATATGTGGACATTCTCTAGCTTGGCTGTATCTTGCTAACATATATGCTCACATGATATGCAGTTTGTTTGTTCATTCATTCATGCATGCATGCATGCATTCATTTGTTTGTTCATTCATTTATTCATTTGTATGTGTCTGTGTGTGTATGTGTGTGTGTGTGTGTGTGTGTGTGTGTGTGTGTGTGTGTGTGTGTGTGTGTGTGTGTGTGTGTGTGAGTGAGAGAGAGAGAGAGAGAGAGAGAGAGAGAGAGAGAGAGAGAGAGAGAGAGAGAGAGAGAGAGAGAGAGAGAGAGAGAGAGAGAGAGAAGCAGGCACCAAGTGACAGATGGACAGAGGAACAAACAGATGGGAGGATTGAGGGATAGATAGATGTACAAATAGACAGACTGATGGACAGACTGGGTCAGCAAGACAGAGATAGAGAGATGTTCATTTTAGGGGAACAAGAGAGAGCTTTGATAAAAAGGATCACTTGTGTTGTGTTAACCCTCTTACCACTGGATGTCCCGGTGCGTCCCGCATAAAGTGGCTTTTCTCTCCCATGGACATCCTGCTACGTCCCACATGACACCACACTTACACTGGAAGCTGCCATGTTTTCCATGGTAATGGTAATCTCGAGAAACTTTGAGCATTAGCTCCGCAGTGAATTGGCAATAGTCTGCCATTTTGATAGTTAATTTCTGACGAGTGAGTGAATTTTTCTAAAAAAATTTATATCACGATGTCGGACAAGCCCCAGCCAGGCCCATCATATGTTTTTTGCAAAGATAGCAGTGCAGAAAGCATTGAATTATCGCTGTTTGACCTAGAATAGGACAGTGAGAATGACCTAGATCCAGAGATTCTGACTAGCAAAGTCAACAGCGATCATCTCTGATGAAATGGACCCGCAATCTGACTCAGATCACATTAGAGAAGTTTGCGGAGGAAGTGGGCGTGCTTCGCGACCTGCTTGTGGGTGTGTCAGCCTCTGAATTTCTTTAATTATTTCTAGATGATTCATTTTTCAAACATGTTGTGGAGCAGAGGAACATGTATTAATGCTGTTTTAAAGCAGGCGGAAGAGAGTTGTGAGGACCGAGTGTGGAAAGTCACCACTGCCAAAGAAATCAAACTCTTCTTCACTATCAAAATGTTTTTATTAGATTTGTCTCTATTTCGTTTTGATTTTGTCCTCTATGATCTTCCTTTGTGAGGCACTGTGTTTATTAATCATAAGTAGTGTGTGTGTGTGTGTGTGTGTGTGTGTGTGTGTGTGTGTGTGTGTGTGTGTGTGTGTGTGTGTGTGTGTGTGGTCAAGGGGGAGTTAACTCTTCACTGGCATTGGTTTTAGATTGTGGCTGTAGTGTAGATAAGATGTCATAATAATGGTTTTGGGAATGGAACTGAGGGTTGAGGGACTGCATCTTTTTAGAGATTCTTAGCTACTCTGTATTTCAATTTTTTGGTGCCCATTATTTGAACCTCAAAGGAAAAACGGGCATTTATTATGAAAGAAATATGATATCAAAAGGAGGGTATTAAAACTTTTGTAAAAAAAAAAGAGAGTTAAAAGTAAATTTTTATATATAAAGGTAACCGTTAAAATGTACATGGTTGCCTCCCTTTTTGTGGGGTTGAGAGTTAGTTTTTTTTGCCCAAGGTACTGGTGGTAAGAGAGTTAAGAACAGATTGAGAGAAGCTGTAAGTTAGTTAAGCAGACATGTTTTTCTGCCAACATGACTAAACTTATGCAAGAACTGTTGCCTGAGTTTTAATTAAAATTCAACCATGGAAAGAGTTTTGTCTCATAACATTCAGTCTTGGTATTTTCACAATAGAGTCAGTTCTTTTTGTTGATGAGAAAGCCTTGCATCTTCAGGTACAAAGTCTGGACTAAAGTCTTTCAAGCTTGGAAAGACTTCATCATCAGATGCAGAATCAGAAATGCCAAAGTGGATTGTGCTCAGCAGTTTGGTGAGTATCTGAGATGTTTGCTTAGTTCCATATAAAATTTCCAGCAGTTCTCCTTAAAAAAGAAGAAGAAAGATTTTAGCTTTTGCATGACGTTTTTTCATGAAAATTAAGGAAATTAGATCACTTCTACTGTTTGAAATACAGTGTGCATACCGGTGTGAATACTCCCCTCTCCTTGACTTATTTATTCTCTTGCTGTAATGTGTGATGTCCCATGCCTCAGTGCTCTGCTCATTGCTTCCATGCCTTGCCAGTGTCGGTTCCTCCATCCCTTTTCCCCTGTCAAACTCATTGATCTAAATTCAGGGATCACATAGTGATCTTATCACAGAGCTGCTACACACAGATGCATGAAAGCTATAGTCAGAATGATGAATTTAAAATTGAAAACAGGATGAAGAGTTCATTTCTTCAATGGAGGCTATAGGGTCATTGTGGAAATGGTTACAAGGGGCAGAGTATGCCAATGTGGGGGGTCATGTGTTGTTATTCGCTGTGTCTGTTTTCCTTTGAAGCCAGATATTTTTGGTACCTTTGACTCATTCAACTTCAAGATGAAGTAATTTTAGTGAGTCTTATCTCTTGAATTGCAAGAAAATAGATGTATTTTGAAAAATCAAATTATAGAAAAGAACTACAACTATGTAATTCAGTCTAGTTCTCTAAATACGGATGTCCCCTTACATGAATGACAATTTTGGAAATGGGTAGCATCATATAAACCTATGCATTGTCGACTGTGTTCAGCGCGTAGCATCATGTAGTGCTACACATCACAAATGAGTTAACTTCCTCCACTATTTGCTTTCATATGGTCCTCAGTTTACTGAAGGGCTGCACTTTTGATTTTGCAAAATGTATTTCAGCCAACAAAATGATTATGAGGAGAGCAATGACTGCTTGGAAGGTGTATCATGACTCAAGACAGGACAAGACAAAGGAAAAGGAGAAAGCAGACACATATCATAATGACATTTTGTACAGGTAAGTGTCAAAGTTCACTGCAAGATCCATAACAAATGAGAGTTGTCATACCTTGAAGAAATTATGAGACAGGAAAAATTTCTCAGCAGAATTGGCATTGCAACATGAGATCATCAGAATTGGGACTCAAGACATTAGCATCTTTGGGTTTGGGAGAGAGCTACTAGCAGTGCTGTGAGATTTCTTCAGTCGTTTCCCATCTAGGATGTGTGAACTATTTGCGCAGAGTGTAGACATGTAGGGTGTGCAGTATTTTTAACAGAGAGACATAGATTCCTTGGCAGAGCATATCTTTTGCACTTGACTGCCTCTCTTTACTTATTAGGGTTCTTCCTTAAGGAAATACCTGATTTCAGTTTGTTATTCTTGTCCTGTTATTGAGACTTAAGCACCCTATTGCACAGCCAAGATAATTGTAGCAGTTTTGCACAAAAATGCATTACTGTGTCGGTGGTTTTGTAAAGTGTTGAAATGCTATAAACCTTTGTATGAACTCTTTACGTATGTGATTTTATACAGCCTTATTATTAGGAAAGTCAGTTCAGATTTGCTGATTTTAAAAATACATTTCTACTATGACTTCACTATGCCACTGAAGCTGACACCCGACTCCTCATCCCAGGTGACTACAATCGCAAATCTCATGGCTTCTGCTCTTTCTCATTCTACGGCCCTCATCTTTGGAATTCACTGCCTCACCATGTCAGACACTCCGACTCTATCACCTCCTTCAAGTCTAATCTTAAAACACATCTTTTCCAGCAATATTTGAAACAAGTTAGTTAGTTTGAGTTAGAAGAACATGTTCCAACTCCCACCCCCACCCCCACCCCATCCCCCACCCCCCGTCCTCGCCCTGCCTTCTTGACATTTAATTTGGACATTTGTGTACATACTTGTATATTTTTGCTTGACTGCTTATTTGTGATTTGCGTAATGTTGGGTCGTATGTTTTCTTCTAAGTATGGTTGACTGACTATATGTATGTACAGAGCATGTGGATGCAAATGTGTATGGTACTGTCTTTTTTGTATTATCTGTTGTCACATGCGCTTAGAACCACTGGATAAGGTGCATTATAAATACAATAAATTATTATTATTATTATATAAGCTAGCAGTGATGAAGTTATATTTGACAATGGCCTCCTGTATACTGTGTCAGAAAATCTGTTCTCAGTGTGTCTGTCAGGTGGCTTGTGTGAATTGCTGAGCATTGCTCTAGAGGTGAAACACCAGAAATTTCTGTCCCAGGTGGGTCTGGAGAAAGTGGGAGCAGCGTCTAGCCCTGCAGTACCATCGACGAGACCTCACCTCTGTGGCGTTGCAGTTCTGGGCCTACAGAATACAGGCTCAGGTAATTCCATAGCTCTGCACTGAGACACTGAATTTTTGTATAGGTAGAGTATGTAAAAAATTAGTTCAGGCACCACTGCCAGTTTCTTTATGGGAGCATATGTATGCATTTTATTATTCTTTCATCATAGCTTTAGTCATCAAATCAATTGTGTAATTTCATCAGTAAAACTGAGAATGTGTGTAGTCAGAGTTGTTGTAGATTGACATTGATTTGGTTCAGAATAAAATGGGCTTATACTTAAAAGGGTGAGGCTAAGAAAGAATGTTTTGGAAGATTGGATCAATTAAATATTCTAGGAAAACCAAAATGTATTGTAATGAATACCTTAACCGACATTGAATGTTTCCAAAAACAGAAAGCAAAAAGACAACATTTCAGTCATAGATCCTTTTTCCATTTAATGAAACCCTCAAATTTGTAATTTGAAAGATTTCTATCTCAGCCTCTCGGTAACCAAGGAAAGAGATGGGCAAAGTAAATCAATGACCCTGGTTATGAATGTCTGTCTGTGTCTGTGTTTTCAGCACTGGCTGCTGTGGGTGGAGAGGCTGAAGGCCAGGAGAATAGAGCGGCACCGCCTGGCACTGGCAGCGCGCCAGCACAACCAGCTCCTGCTGCAGCGCTGTCTGCAGGCCTGGGTGCTGTTCCTGCAGCACCGACGGGCCAGGAAGGCCGACAGAGGTGAGCGCTGCCAAAATTTTGGCTCTGTGGAGCTCTGCAGCTCCTGTTAATGTACATTTCTCGTTGCTGCCTGACCTCGTGATTGAGTTCAAGTGCTTCATTAAATGCTGCTGACTTTTGTATATTTTCGCATCTTTACGATAGATGAAAAGGATATTTAGGTAGTATTGATGTTCCTGCTGAGGAGCAAAATGATTTTCATGTGTCCTGTGTTTAATATTTAAAAAATGTTATCAAAACTATAATTTGCAGAAATAAAAGAAAAGTATTTCAACTCTTCATTTCATAAAGTATACCTTAGACTAAGGCACTGGCAAGATCACTTCAAATATCTATGCTGGTCCTCACAGAAGTGTTCAATAAAATTTTCACAAATGAATTTTAATCTGGATGTAGTGCAAATGAGTAAAGAATGCAGAAATGAAAACACTGACATGAAAAGTATTGTCCTGGCAGGAGACATTTACAGTACATGAGCCTTTATGTAATTGTAAAATATTGAATGTGCAATGTGTCTGGTCATGTTCTTAACACCACTAGATCGACTGATGTCATTGCAGTAAAGAGTCCACTGTTCTTGCAGCCTATGGGGCCAGCGTGCACCAGGCCTCACTGAGGCTGCGCTGCTTCCAGCACTGG
>JAWQFJ010000198.1:51414-53914 GCA_034096865.1 Theodoxus fluviatilis | reverse complement strand
CTCAAGGGCAATGGGGGCACTGGAATATCACTGAAAGAATGTTCTGGACAATAGGCTTCTTCTTTTCCCTGACTGGCGAAGTGGATGTGATGACTTTTTTCAAAGAGGTGACAGCTCTCTTGATGAATGTAAGCCAGTAGGATCTGTCACTTGCACACGCCTCAACTCTAAAGTCCCTGTAGTGCCTTTTTCTGCCCTTGACTGGTATCCCTGTTCTGCCCTTGACTGGTATCCCTGTTCTGCCCTTGACTGGTATCCCTGTTCTGCCCTTGACTGGTATCCCTGTTCTGCCCTTGACTGGTATCCCTGTTCTGCCCTTGACTGGTATCCCTGTTCTGCCCTTGACTGGTATCCCTGTTCTGCCCTTGACTGGTATCCCTGTTCTGCCCTTGACTGGTATCCCTGTTCTGCCCTTCTCCACCTATTTTAGGCTAGTTTTCATAGTTTCTTGCACGACAGGCATATTTTGACATATAAAGCCTTGTGAGGGACAGACAGGAAAAATGTGGGACCACAGGCGGGAACTGAACCCATGACCTTTTAGTTGGCGCCTGAGATGCTCCATCAGCTGAAACTACCATGGTCCGTGATGTTTACACTGCTTCATATTATCAGCTGCTGTTTCAGTCTCGTGTGTCCATCTGTGTTACAGGGACTTAAGAGTTAAAGCTGTTTTGGAGGTATGCCAGAGTGTTGGACGTGTCCTTTATACAGTCCTTGTGTTTCTTTTTGGGGTGGCCTTGGCTTCTATGGACCTGTGATAAAGGACTTGTCTGGAGAGTTGTGAATAGTCAATCTAGATGACATAGTAATATTGAATGAAATGCAAATTACACAACACCTGTGATGATCTTCTGTGTTGCAGAAACTGGGGATGAATGCTTTCCGGCTGTTTATTGTCCAGAAGAGAATCAAATGGATGCGAGAGAGGATGGCCAACCATTTTCATCATCTGCAGGTAACTTGCACTGAGCACTGCTTGAAGGAAATTTTGCATTAGCTTTGTTCCTGAATACTTGAGATATGTAAATAATAATACTTTCCATGCAGTAGTCCCCATCATGTATGTCATTGTAAGTATTGTTCATTGTTGTTATTTCTTTGCAACCATGAGATAGGACCAATCATTGTCAGTGTTGTTATTTTTGTTTTCAGATTTTTTGTCACCATTATCAATTTCATTGTTGTAGTTGTCATCAACAATCAACATCATTATTGTAGTTGATGTCATTGTTATCATTGTTATTTACTATAATCATTCAGTTTTCTTGTAGCATTCTATTTTTTCATTTTTTCAAAATAGTTGATATAAACGAACACTGGAAATGGCAAATTCTGTCTGCTGTAGCTTTACACTGGCCTGTGGGAATCCTTACCTGCTGTAAATAGTGTGCCCCATTGGTAAATCTTCCGTATCTGCTGTGGAAAGCCCCATTTTCTCCACTGAACTGTGGTGGCTGTGCACCCCTGCAGATAAAAGGTAAAGGTAAAGGTGTGGTTTTTTATAGCGACTTACACCCTTTGTCTGGGTCTCAAACCGCTTACACTTTACCCAGATGCAGCGGTGGGCGTGGCGGTGCTGGCAGGAAGCATGCGAGGAGAAGGAGGAGACCAGACTCCTGCCCCACACGCAGACAGCTCTCCAGCACTACAGGTCAAATCTGTTGCCTGTCTACCGTGTGCCTGCTCTGGAACTTTCGACATTTGTAAATTGTATTTTTAATGTAATTGTAAATTTTTTCAATCATGTCAAGCATCATTTGACTGTACTTTGGGATGATATATGAATTATGAGATGTATGTATTGGATTGAGGCTGTAGACACTTGGAGACAGAAAGTGCAACTTAGGAAGTGTTTAACATGCATAGCTATTGTAAAAAGATTTAGATTAAAAAATTAACTGGCACTGGGGGTGTTTGTAGCCATCTGGGGTCAAGATCAGTACACATTTATCACTCTTTTGATCTGTCCATGTTATGATATTTACATCTTGTTACTGCAGCAGGAATGGCAATATGCTGTGAAATAAAAGGCTTGGAATTCATCTAGATAATTTGTAAAGTTGTTGAAAATGTGGTTCCAACCCCACAAACACAGTGTCAAGAGATTTCACAATTGCACAGAGATTTAATGGTTTTTCTCTCTATCCTCCTCTTTAACAGGCAACATCTGCTTCTGAAAGGTTTCCAAGGTTTGAAAGTCTATGTGGTCATGCGTCGTCACAAGCAGGTAAGTCCACCATGTTATACTTATACTGCAGACCTGCCTATTCTCCCGAAAAATTCGGGAGTCTCCCGATTTAGGCCTGTTTCTTCCCACCAGGGCGTTGCCCCTGGACCCCACCAGGGCCTTGGTGGCCCCTGGACCCCGGCCTGTTTTTCTGAATCTCCCTAATTGGCCTTTGGGGGGGGTAGGCAGGTCTGATACTGTTAATAGTGCAGTTTTGTGCAGCTTTACCGAGTGTCCTACCTCATAGAAGAAGTACCCAATGTTGGGTTT
>JAWQFJ010000198.1:18914-46414 GCA_034096865.1 Theodoxus fluviatilis | reverse complement strand
GTGCAGACACTGCCTGTGGAGATGCTCAGTCTCAGAAGTGGCTGATTTCCCACGTGGATCAGTTGACGAAACTGCTGGCACAAGTTCCTTGCCCAGAATGTTTTGAAAATCAACTGGAAGTAGGCATCTGTGAAGGTGGAAATCAAGGATTTTCCACTAAATTGGAGCTCCTGTGTCACAAATGCGGCTTCAGAGCCGATGAACTGAGTTCTCCAAGAGTGGGAGGGTCCACAAAGAAGAACGTGGCATTTGAAGTCAACAGACTGATGACTCTGTTTAGTCATGAGGTTGGGATAGGCCATTGGGTTCTAGAGAAATTCAGCACCATCTTCGGATTGCCAGGAATGCACAAGAAGACCTTCCAGCGCCACGACCGGCTACTGACAGGTAAGAAAAACAATCATCTTGCTCAATTAAATTCCTTACATTGATCTGTGTATAATTATTGGTATTTTGCCGCGTTCTGACATGATTCTAAATCCATGAATACTGCTTCCTATGAATTGATTATTGCAGTCATCTAAGCTTTGTTTTCAGTTAGTATTTATGAATATGATCATATATTTAGTCCATGTCTTGCAATTTGCAGAAGTTGAAGTTCAGGAGGGTGCAGAGGTCCTGGAGCGTGCTGCTGCTGCTGTCAGAGAGGCCTACTCAGCAACTGATGCAGACCTTCAGGAGAGCCTTGGTGGAGGAGAGATTCCCATCATAGACATTAGTGTATCTTATGATGGGACCTGGCACAAAAGAGTCATTGTGCTGATAAGCATTTATTTTGCATTTTGTCCAACTCGGTTTTGAAGTGTCTGTAATTTTTTATAAATAGTTTCAGGAAAGATTTTGTCTAGATATTAGCTGTGGAGGTTGTTCAAGTTTCATAATGAGGGGCCAGCAATGCCATATGACTGGAGAAGTTTGATTATTGAATACTAGGACATTGAATCTTTTTCCCTTGATTTCTCAAAATACGGTTTTTGCTATATTTGAAAATACAAGGGAAAAAGGGGACATGATACAGCCCTGAAATTTACAGGTCTTATTCTTTCTTATGTTTCCTTCATTCTTACAGAATAATATTGAGATTTTCATGCATGAATCTGCTGTATTTATTCATCCAGTTGATTTCTTCAGTCTAATCAGTCATTGTGCTGATAAGCATTTATTTTGCGTTTTGTCCAACTCGGTTTTATAGTGTCTGTAATTTTTTATAAATAGTTTCAGGAAAGATTTTGTCTAGATATTAGCTGTGGAGGTTGTTCATATGTTTCAAAATGAGGGGCCAGCAATGCCATATGACTGAGGAAGTTTGATTATTGAATACTAAGACATTGAATCTTGTTTTCCTTGATTTCTCAAAATACGGTTTTTGCTATATTTGAAAATACAAGGAAAAAAAGGGAAGCATGATACAGCCCTGCAATTTACAGGTCTTATTCTTTCTTATGTTTCCTTCATTCTTACAGAAGAATATTGATATTTTCCCATTCTTCTTGTTGTAATTGTCTAAAATGTGTCTGGGAAACAGGGTTTTCACGGCATAGCTTATGGGATAGTGGACCTCAAATTCAGAAAATTGGTTAGACTGCATAGGAATTGATGCCCTTCTGTAAAAAGTTTGAGTTGATGTGTATCTTGCTGAATAAAAAAAATGGTGTAGTTATGAGTTGTAGTTTTTGAGTTTTGTATTTTTAAATATATTGCATGTGGCGGCCATCTTGGAAGGTTTCCATGGCAACAGAAGGTTAAAATTTTTTTATCTTCACAGTTTTTAATACCCAACATGTGTATCTTTGATATGAAAATAATTATGTATTTAGAAAAGAACTGCTTTACTCCAGCCCTATAGGCACTGCCATATCCCCCCTTAAGAGTTTTTTAATTGTGACGAAAAAAAGTGAGAAATTGAAGGAAAACAGCAAACTGCATATTGTCCCATCTTTCCTAAGACTAAGAGCACTTTTCAAATAAAAAATTGTTATCAATGAAAGAGAAAGTTTGATTTATGTTCAGATGAATCTACTGTATGTATGACGTTTCTTAAAACACACACATGCATACACATGCATGCACGCACATGTGCGCATGCACGCACGCACTCACGCACGCACTCACGCACGCACTCACTCACACACGCACTCACGCACACACACACACACACACACACACACACACACATACACACACACACACACACACACACACACACACACACACACACACACACACACACACACACACACACACAGAGGTAAGCAGTCCCAATCTGGCCTCAAAATAGGCCCTGACCAACATTTTTTTCTCCCTTGAAGGATGCATGTATGTAAGTTTTTTAAATAGGAGTTCCCCCTTTTTTTACCCATGATCATTTACATTGAAATTGTTGATTATTTTTTAAACTAACAGGTTTATACATTTATGAACTAGATAATAAAACACATTAGGAATGAAATAATGACGTTTTGGTGAATTCTGATAAGAAAGAAGTGTTTTCCGGATGAGTAATAGGATTTGTGGTGTGAACATGAGGTGAGGACAGCCACGGCACAATGCAGTGCGATCACTCTGTGTCTGTGTCTGTGGCTGTCAGCCAACACTGGGTTGTGGAGTGCCCCCCAGGGAGTGGATTTTGTGCTGGAATCTGACTGTGTCTTCTCTGTCAGGCCCTGTGTTTGTCGTCAGGTGCCAGTGAAGGATTGATCAAGTGGCCCAGTGAACAGGGGGTAAAGTGTAAAGCGGTTTGAGATCCAAACACGGCAAAAAACCACACTATATAAAACCACAGCTTTACCTGTGTGTTTTATATGTATATAAATTAGTTGAGCTTATTTCTTGTTGCTGTAAGGTATTCTTAACAAGTAGTATGCAGCACATACGGTTCTCTTTTAGATTTCTGGTCACATTTCTATGATGTCACACATGTATGTTAGAATGTCTGGTTCTCCAACAGCAACATGACAAGAGGAAGGCGGTGAAAAAGGAGGAGCACCATGCTGGTAAGCACTACCGCCGTCGGCTGTATGCCAGGACCCTGGCTGCCTGGAGGAAGTACACACTGGGAATGAGACGGATCCATGCCAAGGTTGAGGTCAAGTTTACACAGAAGTGCAAGGAGAAGAAAAGGTGGGTGTGACTGCAAACTCTGGTTCATAAGAACATAGAAGTTATGACGTTTGTCATGCTGACATGGGCAATGCAGAACCCCCAGAAGGTGGAGGGTAAGAATAGACACCCCGCATTTCCCTATGAGGTTCATGAAAGGCCAGTAACTAGGGGAATTGAGGCTTGACTCACTGTTGCTCAAACCAAGTCAAGTGATTAAAAAAAAAAGGTCAGCGGCTATGCAGAGCCTTCGGAGACGTATACTAGTTATAGGCTGTAAAACTCATTCATTCTGGCAATGTAGACCTCTGATATGACTTTTTAATGGTTTCATTTGTTAATACAGAAGCAAGAGGAGAAGAAAAGATGGGTGGGACTGCAAGCTCCAACTTGACTGAACCAAGAAGCAATGGCCTGTGCCAACACTGGCAATGCAGATCTCAAGCAAAATGAAAGCATCAACTTCATTAAAAAAAATAATCAAGGGATTCTCTTTTGAGTTGTGGTTAAGCCATTTTAGTAAAAATTTTGTTTCCTTACCTGAACACCATTTCAAAGAGAGAGCAGATTACTGTAGTGGCCTGTGCTGCTTTTGTGACTATGGTGGTTCCTCATATGCTTATGTTCCTGAAAGCTGGGGACAGATTAGGTTTCGACTTTCCTTATTGCCAGAAGACAAGTGATGTCTTGAGTTTTGAAGAGTAAAGTCATTGTGTGATGTTTGTGCGGATTGTTTCACATTTTGTGATTGGCAGTGGTCAGTAACTTTTGAATGACGAAGTAAGAAGAAGTAAGAAGAAGTAAGAAGTAGAAGAAGAAGAAACAATATGTTAACTATCTTGTTTGATTAACAACTTGGTTGGGGGAAAGAGGAATCACTAATGCATTATGCAGTGTGATTAGTGAGAAGTTTTAAGGTTGCATCAATTCATCTGGACCATGTTTGTTCACCAGGGATGTCAGTTTGTCATGGTCTGTCACTGTCACCGCCACAGATGGGTGCTGTCGGTGTGGAGAAGCAATGTCCAGCAAGAAGTCCAAGACAGACTGCACATGCAGGCAGCAATGGTTTTCTACAACCGCATGCTGCTGTGCAAGGTAGGGGCACAGCATGCACTCCTTGTCTGTACATGATGTCTGCTGTCATTTTCTTTCACAAATATAGAATTTGCCATTTCTCATGCAACTGCTTTCCAAATGCCAGGTTTAGTGAACTTCATTTCTTCATGATAATTTTGTCAGTGAACCTTGAAAAAGGGAAGGTCTGAGGGTGTGTCATGGGTTGTATTTTGCCATCTGCTCTATGCTTTCTCAAAACACATGCTTGATGGTGTGCTTCCAGGAATGAATTTTTCATATGCAAAGTTTTGAATGGAATCTGCATCTGCAAGGATTGATGCCATCATTATTACTTTAGCTTTACTTTTTGATTTTGATGTCTGCATTGTAAAAGAGTAGCCCAGCAATTAATCTTGCTGAATTTTCTGTTGTGTTGATGCTAGGGATGCTTGACTTCTCTGGTGATGCATTTTTGTATCTGTCTGATGTGAATTTTTTTCAGGTGTTGATGTTTCTGTTTGTAGGTTGTGGATGTCTGGCACCAGTTCGCCACTTTGAGAGCCTTTCGGAAGACTGAGGAGAAGAGAGCTATTGAAGCTGCAAGAAACCAACTCAACAGGGGTAAGCATTTTTCTGAAAATGTGCAGCAAGTGTTGCACACATATACACATGCACACACACAATTGCATGCACACAGCAGCATTCTGGCTTGATTTACATTCACAGATGTGCATATTCCCTTCATGCACTTACCTCACACACACACACATGCTATTAATGTACATCATGTGCATGAGGATCATCCAAATAAACCCCCATTCATCACTGACAGCAAGCAAGTCATAGAGAGGCAAGATGAATGATGCAGTCAAAATTATTTCATTGGTCACATTGGGTTGAACATCCTGATACTTACGAGTGAGAACCTTTGTTTTCTCTAATGTGTGCCAAGATGTGTGCAGAAGATACTAATTTGTTCCATCACTTTTCCTCATGAAATACCCTCCCACCATCTCCAAGACACAGTGACTGGTGCCTGTTGCAGGGCGGTTGCAGCACTGCGTGCAAGTCTGGCAGGCTGCCAGGGATGAAGCCATCAAACTGCGCCTCAAGTGGGAGCAGGCCACACTCTGGCATCGGCGCCGAACCCTGCTGCGGGTCATGGCCACCTGGCACGAATTCACCCACACCACCATACGCAAGACGGTGAGTGTCAGAAATGAATTTCTCTCACGCCTGCACATGGAGACTGAAAAGGACAGGTTCTAGCTTCCTCAGTGGAGGTGGCAGTGTATGTGGTCATCCATGTCTGCATTGGAAAAAAGTCATTAGTTAGATTGCAGCCCCTGTCATCATGTACAGTAATGTGATCAAGATTTGTGAAGAGAAGAAAAGTATAGACTACAGTGTTGGCAAAACTTTGTTTGGCTTGTAAATGGAAATTAGACATGTATATAAATGCAGCTTTTAATTTGTGGTATGATTTAAACCACATTTGTACTTATCAAATCATAAAAAACTGACTCAATCTGCTAACTGCAATGGTCAGGCATTCTATTATCTTTGTGATGCCCAGAAAATATTTTTCTGATCATCTATCTAATCATATTTAAAGTGTGCATCTATGTAAAATATGGACACATTATTTTCATTATTTTGTCATTAATGATGCGAATGACATGCAGTTATGCCCATTTCATAATGCAGTGGATGTTGAAGAGTTCATAGGCAAAGCAGGTGCAAAATCCTTACTCGCCTTTTGTTCATGTACATGTGGTGCCTTGGATGTGGCTGAAAATCCACCCCATATGTGTCAAGAGTTTGAGCTCTGTAGTGTAACCACCATCCTCCACCCCTAGCCGCTGCTCCCATTCCACTTCTAGCTGCCAATCAAGCACTTCTCTGCCTCCTGTGTTCTCTCCTCAAGTTCATTATTCTACATTTGCTGATTCTGACACTAGTGTTAGAACAAGGAGCATGGGTAGGAAAACGCAAGAGACAGTGCAGTGCTTAGTGTTGGCTCTGGACAATAGGGGAATAGAGACAAGGGCGAGAGTGTGGCATGGGAGATTACATGGTAGTTATTTACACAGTCAAGCCTATTATTAAAGGATGCACACATCATCTGTGAGCCATTCTATCCTCAGCTCTGCAGAGCATTTAGTCTGGTTCCTAGCAGAAGCACTTGTCAGCTCTTACTTGCTACACATCCCTGTCTCCTTAATGGTTGGTTTGCCACACTCTGTAGCTGAAGCATTCATGACCTGTGACCACTCTGCATCCCTGTCTCCTTAATGGTTGGTTTGCCACACTCTGTAGCTGAAGCATTCATGACCTGTGACTACTCTGCATCCCTGTCTCCTTAATGGTTGGTTTGCCACACTCTGTAGCTGAAGCATTCATGACCTGTGACCACTCTGCATCCCTGTCTCCTTAATGGTTGGTTTGCCACACTCTGTAGCTGAAGCATTCATGACCTGTGACCACTCTGCATCCCTGTCTCCTTAATGGTTGGTTTGCCACACTCTGTAGCTGAAGCATTCATGACCTGTGACTACTCTGCATCCCTGTCTGCTGCAGCTTCTAGCCAGACAGAGCCAGTGGTTCCTGGCAGTGCGACTACAGAGTCGGTGCTTTGGTGTGTGGCGACGCCGACACCAGGCGGCAATGGAGGAGTCCCGCAAGACAGGCCTGGCTCTCTGGCAGTGGAGTCTGGTGCTGCAACGCAAGGTGGGTCTGGGTGGATGCTGCAACGCAAGGTGGGTCTGGGTGGATGGACGCATTTGTGGGTTGCGTGTGGGGAGGGAACGAGTGAAGTGGTGGGGTCTGTGAGTTGTTGGACGCAGAGCACTGATATCAAGTTGGCAGCTATGCTCTTGTAGCCTGATTATAATGTGAGTACATTGAAAATAATTACAAAGACTGACATTAACGCACAAATTTGGTAACATTAAAGAGCTGTACATTGACAATTCAGTGACAACATAAATTTTTTACAGATGAAGTTTATCTGCCGGTTTTTCTGCAAAGACTTCCCTTTTCTCTACCTGTCTAATTTTATTTTTATGAAATCTGAAAAGGGCCTGTCAACATTAGAAAGAGCAATGGTGTACAATCTGACCTCCAAATTAGAAAGCAGCCTTGTTATGTCACTCACTCCTGGAACCAGCAGCTTGTTCCTTCAGGTCCTTTTTTCATTGAGAGAATTCTACATATGACAAGACTTGCTTTCCAAGTACTGAAATTTTACTGGACATAGAGTGATTTCTCCATAAGAGACTAAATTATTTCAAAATACCAATCTGCTTGTTGCATCATTTTCCATATCTACACCAGGTGCTGTATGCATGGATGGCCTATGTGGGAGAGCGTCGCAGGAAAAAGATGCGGGATGCTGAGGCCATGGAGCAGCGTCGGTTGCGGCTGCTGAGAGGTGGCCTTGCCCAGTGGCTGTCTGTTGCCCAGGACTTCGCCGCCATGAGGGCAAACTTCGCTGCACAGCACCAGGCCCAGGTGTGTGTGTGTGTGTGTGTTTGTGTGTTTATGAGTGTTTGTATGTATGTGTGTGTGTGTGTGTGTGTGTCTGTGTGTGTGCTTTTGTGTTCGATTGCATGTGTGTGTGTGTGTGTATGTGTGTGTATGTGATTGTGTATGTGTGTGTGTGTGTGTGTGAGACTGTGTGTGTGCTTTTGTGTTTGATTGCATATGTGTGTGTATGTCTGTGTGTGTGTGCTTGTGTTTGTGTGTGTCTGTGTGTGTGTGTATTTGTGTGTGTGTGTGTGCTTTTGTGTTTGATTGCATGTGTGTTTTTGTGTGCGCTTTTGTGTTTGATTGATTGTGTGTGTGTATGTGTGTGTGTGACATGAAATATATACAAATGTATGAGTTTATGTGTGTGCGTAATGCATGCATAGTTTTAAAATGAACAGGTTTGTAAATGTGTGAAACTGTGTTTCTATGTGGGCTGTGCATATATATATCCAATAGATCTAATACAGCCATCATCTTTGAACCTTTCTTCCCATCATATTCCAGTGCGTACACCAGAGCATCCAGCTGGTGCAGAGGTGTGGTTGGCATTGGAGGCAATGGGCGGCTCGTCGCAGACTGGCGAGACAGGCTGCTGCTAACCAGAACTTGTCCAAGATGGCTCCAGTCTCCTCCAATCTGGCAGCACCCCCTGCTCTAACCCGCATGCCCAACACTGTGGCCCTGACCTTTTTCCTGCCCTCACTGGTGACCAGGGAGGCCACTTTGCCCCCACCCCTCCAGTGTCCCCCCATGGCTGTGGCTGCTGCCAGTGTCCCCAGTGCTGTGAGGGGAGAATTCCCTGCCCCTGGTCCCAAGCATGTGCCACCTCTCCTGCCCTCCAGCTCTGCTCCCCCTCCCCCTCCCCCTCCTTCAGCCCTTCCTGCGCCAGTGCTTGAGAGTTCTCCTTCCAGACCTGCTAAGACTGGAGATGGCACTATGAGGTAGGTGGTATGTCTGTGTGTGTGTGTGTGTGTGTGTGTGTGTTTGTGTTTCTGAGTGAGAGAGAGTGTGTATATGTGTGTGTGTGTTTCTCTGTCTCTGTGTGTGTGTGTGTGTGTGTGTGTGTGTGTTTGTGTTTCTGAGTGAGAGAGTGTGTGTATGTGTGTGTATATGTGTGTGTGTGTGTGTTTCTCTGTCTGTGTGTGTGTGTGTGTGTGTGTGTGTTTCTCTGTGTGTGTGTTTCTGTGTTTGTTTCTGTGTGTGTGTGTGCGTGTGTTTCTGTGTGTGTGTGTGTGTGTGTGTGTTTCTCTGTCTGTGTGTGTGTGTTTCTGTGTGTGTGTGTGTGTGTGTGTGTGTGTGTGTGTGTGTAAATGTGTGTGTGTGTGAGTGCATACTTGCATACATTAAGTACATGCCTGGTTTTGTATGCCTTGTTTGTTAGCCTCTATAGAATATGTTTGTGTATGTGTGTTTCCTTTAATTCAGAGTCAATGTAGGATAGAAGAGCACACTCAACAGACTGGTTGCTTTTGAAGGATTTCCAAATATAGCATTAATTTGTGCCTATTTCTTTTCATTCACCAAAGAAATTTATTGTCTCCTAGTTACTGGACTATACATTCTCACTGGAATGTACAAAGATAAAAGTTTGGAACAAACAGACTTATCAGCCTCGCTTTTGCATATTTGCTAGATTTTTGTGGTTTTGCAAAGTATTGCTCACTGAGAATAAATGCATTGTGGTTGGAGCACTTGTCATGCATCCGACAGGATTGGGCCGAGCCTCCAGAGCAGCCATTCAGTGGCACCTACAACCCTGCTGTAACTGACTTAGGATTTTTTTCTTTCTCATCACAGTCTGCCTGGTGTGCCGCGTCGAGCCAGGACTGAGCCAAGAAGACCCGCTTTCCTAATCGAGTCCCTGAAGCGTGCTGGCCTTTTCACATCTGCCTTTGATGGGTAGGCTCATCTTGCATTGACTGTATCACAGTGTTTTCTCCAGGCAGATCTCTCTTGGGAATTTCATGATACTGACTGAAATGACTGGAGATGAGTAGCATACACATCATAGATGAAGTCTCATGTCTTGTCTGATGCCAAAACAAGCATGTGCATCTTTATTTTTATTTCCTTTGCATCTTTTCATTTATATGTCACTATGTGTGTGATGATAATTTGTGAACTTTTGTACTCAGACCGACAGATCCAGTCAGCCATCCTTTTGGAGGACCTGGCGATGCCCACGTCACCTCGGACTCCACATCAACTGACCTGGCCCCTAAGGACTCCTCCACCTCCATGCCTCCCCCCAACAACACAATGGACTCTTCCGAAGATGTCTCTAAATGTGAGGGGGCAACGGGTGATGCTAGTGGAGCTGGAGGGGTGTTTTCCTTATCTGGAGATGCCCACACTGGTTCTACGTATGTTGCCCATGCTGATGTGGATGCTCCAGTGAGAACACTCCACTTCTCCCAGACTTCAGATTCTGAGGCTGGTCCACCTGCCCTGCGGAGCAATGTTGAGCGCTCTCCAAGCACCCAGCGCTCACAGCCCTCTGGCCATCCCCTCCTCTTCTCCTCTCCCATCAGTCGAGAAGTCACCCAGGTTTGTGGCAGCTTGATTATGAGATGTGTGGAGTTGTATGGCCTGTCATCCTTCGTAGACTGTAAGACCATTCATCATGACAATCAATAGAATGAGAGCAAACCAGGTCTGGAAATCCCAGTTTATTTGCCTTTTTTGAATTGAGGAAGGTGACGTGGTTGATGTATTCTTATCTTAACCCATCAGGGGCTGGCAGCTTGATGAAGGTGATGTTAGTGGATTGAGAATGTGGTCACTGTCATTACCTGGAAGATGTGCTGTTTCAAGTACCTGTGGTTAATGGCATTGTTACAGAGAATATTGTCAAATCATTATCAGTAGGAGTGTGATTGCTTGTTTATGAGTTATGAATATATGTGGTCATTGATTCAGTGGAACGAACCCAGGTCTTTTGTATTCACTTAACCTCTAAATTTGGTCAGACATCATTTTCCAGATGAATCATTGACTCACATGCGAAGCAAAAGTGAGTCTATGTACTGAGCCGTGTCGTCCGTCCGTCTGGGCGTCCGTCCGTCCGGGCGGGCGTCCGTAAAAAACTTAAACGTTGGATTTTTCTCGGAGACTATTAAGTCTATCAACACCAAACGTGGCATGATGGTGTATGATGACAAGGCCTCAAAAAATATACATAGTGACTTGACCTTGCTTCAAGGTCAAGGTCACAGGAGCCATAAATGTGGTCTCAAAAACAGTCATTTTTCACATTTTCCCAATTTTCTCCCACGTTATTAAGAATGGCGACCTCAGCTACAAGTGGTATATAGGTCAAAGCAAGCCCTATCTTTTGATACCAGTTTGGTTGACCTTGCTTCAAGGTCAAGTTCACAGGAGCTCTTCAAAGTTGGATTGTATACATATTTTGAAGTGACCTTGACCCTGAACTATGGAAGATAACTGTTTCAAACTTAATAATTATGTGGGGCACATGTTATACTTTCATCATGAGACACATTTGTTCACATATCATCAAGGTCAAGGTCACTTTGACCCTTATGAAATGTGACCAAAATGGGGTAGTGAACCACTAAAAGTGACTATATCTCATGGTAGAAAGTGCCAATAAGCACCATTGTGCTTCCTATGCCTTGAATTAACAGCTTTGTGTTGCATGACCTTGGATGACCTTGACCTTGGGTCAAGGTCACGTGTATTTTGGTAGGAAAAATGTGTAAAGCATTTCTTTGTGTATGATGTCATTGGTAGGTTTAGTAGGTTGACCTTGACCTTGAAGGTCACCTGAAGGTCAAGGTCATATAAAGGTCAAGGTCAAGCATGTGAGTCGTATGGGCATTGCCCTTCTTGTTCTCCTAAGTAGACAAGCCACTCACTTTTGAAGCATGTAGAAAAAGCTATTGTGATTTTTTAATTGCAGAAAGCAGACAGACTGCTCATGGGTCATCGGTATTTGCAGAAAAATGATGATGATGATGATGATGATGATGATGATGATGATGATGATGATGATGATGATGATGATGGTGACGACATTGATAGCAACGGTGATGATGGAGATCAGCTAGGCACTTGATCGATAAAGAATCATGCTTCAAGTGCTCCATGGTCCAGGACTTACTGCAGCAAAAAGCAGCTGTAGTGGTAGCATAGCAAAAAAGCAGGCTCATGTCTTTTGAGTTCAGCTGCACAATGGAATCAATATGAATGACTTTCCTTGTTCTTCACTTGCTGGAATACGACTTGAGTTCTACTCCAGCAGGGTTTACATGTGTATTGCTCCCTTTCTCTTTCCAGAGTGCGGTGAGCAGAGCTCAAGGCCTGGCAGAGCATGGTATTTTGAATGGCAATCTGGGGGAGGGAGGGAGGCAGCTGCAAGTAGCTCTGGACAGTGGCATCCTCCTCACTCCAGAAGATTTCATGGCCAACTCTGCCACCCTGCACCGCACCTTCCACCTCACCTCTGCCCCCTCCCATGAATCCTCAGGAGGGGTGGAGGGGAACCAGGGGGGTGGCTTTGTCACCCCTCGAAACAATGGCAGGAAGAACCTTGGAGTGATGTGGAGCCCCCCCACTGCAGAGGCGGGTGGACGCGGGAAGAGAGAGGCTGACTTGGCTGCTGCTGCTGAGCTCGTGAACATCCGCAACAGACTGAAGGCCTTCAAAGATGAGAGAAAGAGGCTCAAGTAAGTTTGATTGTTTTGTATGCACACTAATGGGTACCTTGAAAGATTTTCAGAAACAGGTAACTGATGCAGAAGTTCTTGCAGAATGGATATGTGAAGATATAATATTACTTTAGTTTTTTTACTTTGTTTTGTTTTATTTACAACTACAGTTATACTGTGCCAGAATATTTGTTTCTAAGTAATCTGTCAGCAATTTAATTTCATCTTGCTAAAAATCCTGATAGCTAATATTAACCAAGGAATTTCTCATGGACAGGTCACACAGAACTAGATCTGCCAGTGGAATGCCTGAAGTTTTCCTATGTGCCCTACAGGGTGGACTGAGGTTGGTGTTGCTCCTGTTTCAGAGCGCTAGAGAAGCAATACCAGCAAGTTCACTCCTGGCTGCAGAGCGAGCATTCCCAGCCCAGCACAGACCACCATGCCCTGGAGGAGATGAAGAAAGAGGCTGCTGTTGTGAGGATCAGATCTCTTGTCATGATGCAGACTGAATCATGTTAAGGACTGCTTAAACATTGAGGAGGGTCTAGGCATTTTTGTTGTTGTTTCGTTTGTTCATGCTCAAGTTGATGATGCTAACAATGGGCTCATACATTTCATCTTTGATGTTTATCAGCCTTGTGACCTAACCTGGGATTCATATCTGTGTTGACTGCAATGAAGAATCAAGTAATAGTTGGCAGAACAATACATAACAGAATACTTATTCATAGATCTCTGAGTTTTGTGTTTTCTTTTTGTCAGTTTTCATGTAGAAATGAAAGAAAACGCTACACATTACTTTAGAAATAAAATCAAATTGATCTTGCAGAAATCTAATATAATGCTGAAGGATGGCTGGAGGCAGATCTCATTTGCAGGTATGCGATGAGGGTACTTATTGATGCACATTTTGAATGGAGCAATGCTGTTGCAGATGCTGGAAGAGTTGGAGCAGCTTCGACCTGTGGTAGCAGGGCAGCAGCAAGAGTGTCCACGCCTCATTGACCGCGCTCGACAGCTGGCAGCCCAACTAGGGGCTGCTCTTTGAAACTGTCATGCTTGGACATTAATTAATAGTAGTAACCTTTATTCTGTGAACTTTTTTCATTTCAAATTTGTTCTGGGTACTTGGACCCCTAGTTACTACAGAGCAGTGTCCAATCTGTGTCACATGACATGCAGCCTAATCCTAGGATCATTCCCCACCCTCCCATGTGATCATCGGTTTGGCTGCTGACTGCACCTTGCTGCATAGGTCTTAGGAGCAGTGACCGCCACTGTCAGTAAATGGAAAACTGGAACATCTCTTCCTGAAATTGGTTTAGATCAGTTGAAGTGCTGCATTTTCTCCCGAGTGAGCACTCGGAAACTTTATGTTGTGATAAGTATTGAGAATCCCCTGCATGAAAGAACTTTGAGGGCTTTCTAACATCAACAGAGAGGCCTTTGTTCCCAAGGCAGAGCTGTGATATATGATTCTGTGTTTCACATTGGCCTATGCATTATTTCCTTTAAAACATTCCTTGTAATTAAAGCATTACAGAAAGAAATGAATGTTACATTTCATTGTACAGTTCAACTAGCACAATTTGATTTGTGCTTTGGCTTTTGTGCACATTCTCCAGAAGATGTCTCCAAAAGATTTTATTGACTACATCATGGGTATTCATACAAGCTTCAGTCTTCCAAATAAGGCATTGATTGCTGAGTGCTGCCCCAAAACCAGAGCTCAAAGTTTGGCCAAGAAATGATGAAAGACAAGTCTTCCTTAGAAAGCACTTGCTTGTACACTTTCCCCAACTGATGATGATGATGATGGTGGTGATGATGATGATGATGATGATGATGATGATGATGATGATGATGATGATGATGATGATGATGATGATGATGATGGTGGTGATGATGGTGGTGATGGTGATGATGGTGGTGATGATGATGATGATGATGATGATGATGATGATGATGTTTTAATTTGCTCTAATACATCTGAATATTTTTGGGGGATGTTCACTCCCATTTATCACTGTGCATTGCCCAGTACCCAATTTTACTCCTGGGTAGGAGAGGCTATGCCAGGCCAAGCACCTTGTCCAAGGATGTAACTCCAGGATCTGTGCTGCATCAAACACTGCACCTGCCAGTTGAAAGGCGAGCATCCTTATCACTGGCCTAGAGCCCCAGAACTGCAAAGTTAAAAGAACCCATTAATTGTTTTACCACTGTTACTACGGTTCCCTTGATTTCTCTTGCTTCCTGTGGGCTGGGGGTCAGAATAGACTCATCGCATTTCCCTATAAGATTCGTAAGAGGTGAATTAATAGGGACATAATGATTTCATTTGCACTTACTCTAAACTATTCTAGTAATGTTCATGCTTAAAGGCCATACATAGCCTGCAAAGGCTGATAGGCCTTAAAGCTCCATCCATCCATCTATCCATCACCCATCTATCCATCACCCATCCATCTTAGAGCCCGGGCCTTTTTAAGTTACCATAATACCCTGCTGCTGAGATGTATTACATTGTAAAGACTTTTCTTTGATTATTTATACTGAGTTAGTTATGTATTTTGTCTTTGTTAAACTCAGCATGCTTTGAAAGATGGGTACTGACATTTGTTGACTCTCAGTAACTGTAGATAGTTCACGTGTATCTGATTTGTGTGAATGAGGACTTGTATCATAAATGGATTGTATATGAAGAAACATGATATTGGACAACAGTTACTATCATGCTATTTATCCTGTATGTATTTTAATGTAACTGTTTATTAATCTGATTTTGTTGTTGTCCTTCCAAACTCCATGTCTTTTTCTGTCACTTGCATTCATTTTTTATGCTAAATCCAGACAGATTTGCTACAGAGTGAGTATTTGACACTGACATTGTGTGTGTGTGTGTGTGTGTGTGTGTGTGTGTGTGCATGCAGTAGTGAGAGCATATATGTGTATGTGTGTGTGCATGAATGAGAGAGAGAGAGAGAGAGAGAGAGAGAGAGAGAGAGAGAGAGAGAGAGAGAGAGAGAGGAGGGGGGGGTGTATGTTTGTGCATGCATGTGTGTGTGTATGAGAGAGACAGACACACAGAGAGACAATGAGTTTGAATGTTTGTGCATGCATGAACACTTGTGTTTGTGTGTGATATGAATGGAAATATGTCTCACCATATTCAGACAACTCAAGTTTTGCTGGGTTGGGTATGTTTCATTGAACATAATAGTATGGGTATGTACTTCCCTGTATCTGATGACATGTAGACAAGTGGGTGTCATGCCAGCTGTCTGTGATTCGGAAACAGGATCTGCATTTATGCCTGAAGGTCCTCCTCCATTCAAAAACCCATGGGCGTGGTGTACACCAAGTTCATGAACTAACAACATTAGATGTCTGAAGAAAAGTCTTCCTGAATCAGTTTGAAAACAACTTTTGAAAGCATCTGTGTTCTTTCCATATTTGCCCTGAGATTTATTTTCTGGAAAAATGAACTACAAAAATGTACTTGAAAGGTTTTAACCTATCAATTCAATGGTTCATGGGAGGATACAACTCACAAATAAGAATGTGGTTGCATACTATCATTGAAGCGTAGCATTTACTGTGAAATAGTTTTTGGCTACATGCATCAAAAACACTTTCTTCTCTGTAAGCATGAACATGAGCACAGGTTTTGTACTTGTATGAATGAAACAACTTTCAATGCCACTGAAACTTTTTTTTTCTTCAACAAAATGGATGGGCTAACCTCATGATGCATAAACTAAAAATGCTGCTTTGCATTGTTGATGTTCTCTGATAAGAGAATAATTCTTGCTTTAGTAGCATGCTAGCAATCTTGTTGAATGGTCTTTATTGACTTTAATCTTATTTCATAACAAATAGTAGTAAAGAGGGAAAAGAAGAAGGTTATTTGCCTATCTTAGGGGTCAATCACTAATTACTTTGGAAGTTTGAATGCTAATGACTTAGCCAAATAACCTGATGTTTGTCTAGGACAAAAATGTGTTTACCCAGTGATGATAGGCATCAACTACTTATCTTCCATGGTAGCAGCAGAATGGGTTACAACATCGATGAAAGTCTAGTCCATATGCAGGTAAGTATGTGTTTATAGTGAAACTACTTGTCTGTTTAGACCTTGATCAAGTGCCTGGCTTATTACAGGGTGAGAGAACTGTTTGTAGGCCACTTGCCAATCACAGGAATAAAAGTGAAACTGAAAGTGATTTGTGTTGCTTGCATTTTCCCTACTTTTAAAACATTTTAATCTTCCCAGTTAATTCTTACTGCAGCATCACAGACGTGCTGAGGACTTAAGTGGACACTGCCAGCTCTACATCCAAATAGACACTACACATTATTGTACCTCAGTAATTGTGTCATATAGAGCTCTGCTCAGCTCTACACCCAAATAGACACTATTGTACATCAGTAGTTATGTGATGCTTTTCTGGCCCAGGAAGTCATCATCTATACCTCTAGTCCTGATGTCTGCCCTCAGTCATGCAGCCTATTGTCCTGGGAAAAGGCTGCTTTCCCAGCTGCAACAATACTCTGTTGATGAAAGTGAAACTTGGCACAGATGTGCATGTGCATATGCACTTGTGTGTGTGCTTGAGTGTGCGTGTGTGTGTGTGCGTGCTTGCTTGCGTGTGCTTGCTTGCTTGTGTGTGCATGCTTGCTTTTGTGTGTGTGTGTGTGTGTGTATGTGTGTGTGTGTGTGTGTGTGTGTGTGAGAGAGAGAGAGAGAGAGAGAGAGAGAGAGAGAGAGAGAGAGAGAGAGAGAGAGAGAGAGAGAGAGATGACTTTATGAACGGGCCAAGAAAGAAACCCAGCTGCATCAGCATTTATAGCTTCAAAAATATTTGAAAATGTCATTGGCTGCCTCCTGCATGATAATTGGGAAATTGCCAAATTGTTATTTTCAAGAAGACTCAAATTACCTTTAAGTCACTCGTCCAAGTTCCTGTAATAGTTTTGACCACAAATAATAAAATTGTCATTAGTAGTAAGAAAATGACCTCACATCCAAGCCAATTCCGAATATCACATATCAATTGCACACAATCCCACCCCACCCCCCACCCCCTCCACAAAGAATTTGCACATGTATCACATACCTCTATGCCGAAAGAGACGGGGGAATCCCCGGGTGTTCGAGGCCGAACTCGGCCAATAGAAAATATGCTTTGCAACGGGAAGTCATTATTTTTGCCTCTGACAGCGAGACCGACACAACCGTGCTTGGGCAGGGTAGCGAACGTCTGTTTTGATTCCTGCAGAAGTTCCGTCGTGTTCCTACTGTAAGGAGTGCTTTTTAACAAACTCCTATTCGACACATTTAAGACTAGGAAGGAAGCGATTTTGACTTAGTCACTGGGTTCGAGTGGGTCTTCCCTGGCTGGTGATACTGGCGGAGTAAATCACAGGTCTGAGGTCAGGTGGGTTTGCGGTTTATCAACATTTTCTTTCACTTCACTCTTCAGCATATGTTTTCTCCTATGGTTTCCACGCGAGCGAAAGTTCAGCGAAGAATTATCTGAACTATTTTTGATTCTATACAGTCTAAACGTTTATAGTGATGAACGAAGAATCTATTTATCATGTATCGAATCGATCAGATAGTGTCTTTGAGTTTGATCATTCTAGTCCACTAGAGACTTCGCTTGACTCAGATTCACAGAATGGTCTTTGATCCGACAGATAATTCGGGTACTTTGTAAAGAATCTCTGGCGTAGCAGCATACAGACAGATAACGAACAAATCGGATATGACATCGTCTGATTATTTTGTTATTGTGTTCATGTCTGTAGACACTTGATGTGTGATTTTATTTCATCTGAAAATAATGTACTGTATGAAACATCTCGAGTATGTCTAATTTCCTGTTGCTTGTGCTGTTGTAATGTTTGAAAGATTGATCGCACCTCTTCAAATGCTGAGTAAAACGACACATTGGCCTATCATCCCCTATGTACAGTATAGAAGTGGAAATCAAAATGAAGAGCTTCGTCTCACATTACGAGAGGGAAATGAATGTTGAAGTCACTTGAAAATTGTATTATAACTGGTCTGATCAGCTGCTTTTCCAGTGTTAGTTTTTTACTTAGACTGTCAGATCCAAACTTGAAGAGTGATAGTATGTGTTATAAAGTGTGTGTGTTTTTGCTCGGAATTCTAGCGAGTCCATCCAAAGATTGCGGGCCAGGAGAATGTAAATCAAGAAAATGAAAGGGGTGCTACAGGAAATTACTAAAATACAAAGATAGAATTAATAGAAAGGTACAGGTACTACGAAAGGCAATGCCCAGGGGAGGTAGGGGTGGTGATGAGTGTGTGTGTGTGTGTGTGTGTGTGTGTGTTTGTGTGTGTGTGTGTGTGTGTGTGTGTGTGTGTGTGTGTGAGAGAGAGAGAGAGAGAGAGAGAGAGAGAGAGAGAGAGAGAGAGAGAGAGAGAGAGAGAGAGAATTAACAAAGTGGCTGGTAGTGATAGTACCATTTATTATATAGACACCAAAAGCCTGTTGTCAAAATGAAAATGGCAATTTGCTGACCATAGTATTAGGCAGTCCTCAATGTCACTGTTCCCAAATAGCACATGAATGCAATCTTGACAGGGACAAATTTGATAGAGGATGCTTTTATTTCAAGTCATATTGAGCTCAAGAAATGCATGAGAAATGGATCAAGCATAAACAAGTGTCATCTTACTGACTGTGTTGAGGAAGTTTTTGAGTGTAACAGCCACTTTCCACACCTGTTGCACATTTTAGCCCTTACATACCTTCGTAGCCGCAGCATATGCAGTGAGGTCATGATTGGGCCAAGCCTGTTAGTGCTAGTCATGGCATATGCTGCAGGGGATGCATGGGGAAGGTCATGAAAAGTGCTTTCCAAATATTACCCCCCAAAAATCAGCATTACATTTTTTTGAAAACAATGACACAGATTTGTTCTTTGTTCAGTTATGAGTACTTCTGGTGTAGGCTTTTGCTATATTTTGTTGGAGAGTTAGCAGGGCGTGTGCAAAAGAAGAGGGTAGGTGTCTCATCCTTGTAATGTATCTTTTCTCTTGGTAGTGCTATATTTTGTTGGACAGTTAGCAGGGCGTGTGCAAAAGAAGAGGGTAGGTGTCTCATCCTTGTAATGTAGCTTTTCTCTTGGTAGTGCTGTATTTTGTTGGAGAGTTAGCAGGGCATGTGCAAAAGAAGAGGGTAGGTGTCTCATCCTTGTAATGTAGCTTTTCTCTTGGTAGTGCTGGACAGTTAGCAGGGCATGTGCAAAAGAAGAGGGTAGGTGTCTCATCCTTGTAATGTAGCTTTTCTCTTGGTAGTGCTGTATTTTGTTGGACAGTTAGCAGGGCGTGTGCAAAAGAAGAGGGTAGGTGTCTCATCCTTGTAATGTAGCTTTTCTCTTGGTAGTGCTATATTTTGTTGGACAGTTAGCAGGGCGTGTGCAAAAGAAGAGGGTAGGTGTCTCATCCTTGTAATGTAGCTTTTCTCTTGGTAGTGCTATATTTTGTTGGACAGTTAGCAGGGCGTGTGCAAAAGAAGAGGGTCTGGTCTCATCCTTGTAATGTAGCTTTTCTCTTGGTAGTGCTGACAGATCAAGCAGCCCTAATTATGATCCCAGGGTGAGGGTTAATTTTTGGGGCGGTGGGCGGCCTCTTACACTGGGTGAAAATTTGAAAGTTGCTTTGAATGTTGAAGTTGTGGACCATGATATATATTTTTTTGGTGGGCACTGTTTTTAGTTTTTCTTTACGTACATAGTCACATAACAATATAAGAGTTTTTGTTTTTTTGGTGCCATCAAAGGGCCTCTTGATGTCTCCCTTAACACCTAAAACCCCTGGCTGCTGCTCTCTCAGGGGATACATGTATCTAGAGTATATCTTTATGCATTTAAGTTTGAAAAAGATTCATGCTGAGTTAGTGAAAAAATTAATAATTTGCTTTAAGAAATTTTAAATGCATTTTCTCCTTATTCAATGTACCAGTACTACATTTTCACCACACCATGGCATGTTACAGAGAGTTAGCGCACTGGAGAAGGTATTCAGTCAAACTTGATAGTAGAATGGCTGCATTTAAGTTTAAAAAAGATTCATGCTGAGTTGGTAAGAAAATTGCTAACATGCATTCTTTTCACATTCACATTTTCACCACACCTTGGCATGTTACAGAGAGTTGACACACTGGAGACGGACTTCAGTGGAGCTGGATAGACGGATGGCTGGAACGCAGGCCATGGAGTTGCTCCAGCAGGAGAGAGACAGCTTCAGGGAGAAGTTTGAGCACATGAAGATTCTGGTGAAGGAACTGCAGCAGGAGAACCAGACTTTGAAGATTCGGAGAGAGGGTGTGGAGACGGTCACACAGCTCTTGCAAGAATGCCGCCATGACAATCTCATCCTGCAGAAGCAGAAGAGCATCCTCACCACTGCTGTGCAGAACCTTCAGAACCGACTTGCTTCAAATCAGCTGCCAGTAAGTAAGCTAAGGTTTCGCTGGGATCAACCATGATGTCATGAGTGAGGCTTGGAGCTGCACGGTCTCCTGTAGAGGCAGTGTAATTTAGACCTGTATGAATTGGTATTGTCTCCTCTGTAGAATTCTGGTACAATTCGTCCATAGGGCTAATTGGGCAAGGGAATGGTGGATATGATAATTAGTGGATCCAGCCGAAGTGTTGGAAATCAGTAGATAACTTTGAAGTGATGTACATAAATAAAGTAGCTCATTGGATTTTAATGGACCTCTTCCACCCACTTCATTATGAGTTTGACACCAGGCTGAGCGGACAGAGCAGAAGATTTTTGACTCACATGCGAAGCAAAAGTGAGTCTATGTACTCAGCCGTGTCGTCCGTCCGTCCGTCCGTCCGTCCGTCCGTCCGTCCGTCCGGGCGTAAAAAACTTAAACGTTGGATTTTTCTCGGAGACTATTAAGTCTATCAACACCAAATGTGGCATGATGGTGTATGATGACAAGGCCTCAAAAAACATACATAGTGACTTGACCTTGCTTCAAGGTCAAGGTCGCAGGAGCCATAAATGTTGTCTCAAAAACAGTCATTTTTCACATTTTCCCAATTTTCTCCCACGTTATTGAGAATGGCGACCTTAGCTACAAGTGGTATATAGGTCAAAGCAAGCCCTATCTTTTGATACCAGTTTGGTTGACCTTGCTTCAAGGTCAAGGTCACAGGAGCTCTTCAAAGTTGGATTGAATACATATTTTGAAGTGACCTTGACCCTGAACTATGGAAGATAACTGTTTCAAACTTAATAATTATGTGGGGCACATGTTATACTTTCATCATGAGACACATTTGTTCACATATCATCAAGGTCAAGGTCACTTTGACCCTTATGAAATGTGACCAAAATGGGGTAGTGAACCACTAAAACAAGTAAAAGTGACCATATCTCATGGTAGAAAGTGCCAATAAGCACCATTATGCTTCCATTGTCTTGAATTAACAGGTTTGTGTTGCATGATCTTGGATGACCTTGACCTTGGGTCAAGGTTACATGTGGCCGAGTAGTTAGCGCGCTGGACCTACAGTCGCTTGCGGCCAGTGGGTACGGCGTTCGAAGCTGCGCGGTTTCCAGAGTTGCATCCTTGAGCAAGATGCTTAACTCGCATTGTTTCTCCCCACCCAGGAGTAAAACCGGGTACCTGTGAGGGCAATATTGGCAAAAACGTTGTGCGATTAACCCTTGTATGCGGCCAAGCGCCAGCATCGGGTTGGAATACTCCCCAGGGAGTGGAGTTGGTGCTGGTACCTGACTGTGTGCGTCTTAAATGTCTGTCACTATGTTTGTTGTGAGGTACCAGTGAGGATTGATGAAGATGCCCAGTGATCAGGGGGTAAAGTGTAAGCGGTTTGAGACCCAGACAAAGGGTGTAAGTCGCTATAAAAAACCACACCTTTACCTTTTTATTTTGGTATAAAAAATGTGTAAAGCAGTTCTTAGTATATGATGTCATTGCTAGGTTTAGTTGTTTGAACTTGACCTTGAAGGTCACCTGAAGGTCAAGGTCATGTAAAGGTCGAGGTCAAGCATGTGAGTCGTATGGGCTTTGCCCTTCTTGTTACTTCTAAAAATGAGAACAGCACGATTCCACAAGTCCGCCATACCAGCAGTTGTAACTTTTCTAAATACACAGACATTTGACTTTGGGATAGCTTGTATCTCAAATTAGTATTCCATACAGTGTGTGGTTTTATGTTCTTTCATGATCGGCATGTAAATTTCACACTATGGATGAATAATGTATTGATGAATCATACTGTATTTTATTGTAATTCAGGTATGTCCCATACTGTTATACTCTGTCCCCCTGAAACAGGGTAAGAGGGAAATAGTGAGAGTAACTTGGAGGAGTTTAGGGAAATGGGTTGAAGGATGGACTAACATGTAACAGATTGATTGGACTGAAAGGAAGAAGAGGTGACTTTACATTTGGAGTATGGACTGAAGTGCTTGGGTCAGAATGAAATTGAAAGTCTACATCTGTTGACTCAGTATCAGACTGCTTCTCTGTGCTGGTTTGTGGACACAGAGTCATCAAACGTAGACTTTATATTTGGAGAACACTTTCTGTCTGCATATGCATTCAAGCAAGCATAATTGAGGGTGTGCATGAACTCTCTACTGCTAACCAAATAGTTCCTTCAGAGATGCACAGCAAATAGAAGTGCAGACATACAGTATTCCAATGCTGCCACTGACAGTGCATGCTTGCTTTCAGGTGGACCCTGTATGTGAGGAGGGAGAGGTGATCATCCCAGGAACCTCCAAGGAGCTCTTGGACAACCTGGCCAGAGAGAACTCACGCCTCCGCAGCTCCATCCAGAATATGGCACTCGTGGATCCCGTGGAGAAGGAGAAACAACAGCAGGTGGGTGATCAGTAAATGTATACCTTCCATTGACAGCATCACTGTTTTTGTTCTTTATCTTTTGGTGGTGAAGAGGACCTTGACTTCATCTCGTTGAAGACCAAGCTGTAATGGGTCCAGGGGTGGCTGATGAGGCCTCTCCAGACCTGGAAGGTTCTCACACACTTTGTGTCCATGTGTAGAGGGATGAGGGGGTAGTGGTGCAAGCAGCTTTGGTTCTCTGTGTGGTTTGTCCCATTCTGGCTGTAGCAGTTATCTTGCCCTCAAGTGCCCAAGAGCCTGTTGTTGTAGTATTGTGACAGCAGACTGTAGTCTTGTAAGAAAAGCTCTTGTGGCTGAGCTCTGAGTGGTTGCTGAGTTTTGAATAAGGAGCCAAGACATGGGAATGTTCAGGATGCATTTTTGGAACTGTGGAAAGCAGGTACATTTTCATTCACCAGGTGAAGAGACTTCAACTTCAAGAGATGCCAACGAAATCCGTTGATTTTGGACTATACTATCTCAGTGTCTGTATATGCATTTTGATACTTGAAATGTAACTACTTGGTATTGAAAATTAGATATGAGCAATTCTAAAAAGGTGGCAAGAAAAGTGTGACATTAGACCTAATTAGTAAAAATCATCAGATTTGACTGAAATCAGCATATAATGTTAGAACAAACTGTATTTTATCATAAATTATGAATAAAAAGATAGTTTGCTATTTTGTGTGTGTGTATGTGAGCGTTAAAGTGGAAAAAGGTGAATGTTGACTAGTCACCCATGTCATAAAAAACCCACAAATATCTGTTATTACCAAAAATGTCACACTAACTATTCTTACTATATTAGATGTCATTCCTAATGCAATAACATCCTGTAAAACAATTATATAAAAAAACAATTGAATTTGGTAATTATAAAGCATTTGTAATGTCATTGGTGACTAGTCAACATATCCGTTTGTACACTTTCTCAGTAATTACAAAAAACGAGCAATACAGACACCAACTACTGTTTGTGTACAAAAAATGACAACATTTATTCACTGTAGCAAAGGTACAGCTTAAAATTGCCGTTTTGCAGCAATTTAATTGAAGAAATCGATTTTGTGTCATCAGTGACAAGTCAACACAGGAAACCGATGTTTGCTTCGGCGGCCGACGTTCAGGTCGGAAGCAGTCGAAGTACGGTTCGGCCGTTTCCGCCTACCACTTCCGCCAGTCGAAGTACGGTTCGGCCGTTTCCGCCAGCCACTTCCGCCGTGACACGCTGTGATCACGCACACAAGCGGCCAATCAGAGCCTAGCTGACAGACAGGCCGTTATTTCGAAGCTTTCCATTGGTTTGCACTGGCCTCTGATTTCTACCTCGTGTGCCTTCGGTAATTATTCTTCGGTACCGGAAACAGTTGCAACGTAAAGCCGGGAAATGAAGCTTCGATGCGATACCAAACATGTGGCGTTCTTTGGAAGGAAGATGCTGAAACTAAGCTTTCAAATCTGTGCATTTTGGCTTCCTGGTTAGTACTTTGTTGTCTCGGCACTCGTCCACAATTTATGATGACACAAATACAAAAACTCTTACCTCTTCGTTTGCGCTCCATTTTACCTCGTGTTGCTCGGTCAGCACTTCTGGCATATGTGTTAGAACAAAATTATGGATCGGGAACAGAAAAGTTTCGAAGAAAATTCATCTTTTTTCGCTTTTGTTGATTCGGCACATTATGACAGAAATTTGACCGCTAAACTTTCACATCCTACAACTCCTTAAAAAACGCATTGATTAATTTTCTGAGAATTATGACGATATTATCGATAACTTTACACCAATCCTGGATCCAATCCAATAAACCACGCCGAAAATAGTTGATCTTATCGTACACTGAAAAATTCGTCTGCAATGACACAACGCCGTGACGAGGCAAAAGCGGATTTTGAAGCCAAATAAAATCAGAATAGGTTGGTTAACATTCAGTTCTAGTTGCTGGCAGTTGAGCATTAACTATTTTCTTGTCTAAAAACCACCAGATGTTAGAAAACAAATGTGGGGTTCAAGAGAAAACGGAATCCTTTTCCTCTTGGTGAAAAATGTCACGTTTGGTAATGGCGGTTTTTCACGTTTCTCTTTAAATACATGCGGACCATTCACGCACAAAAGCAACAATCGGAACAGATTTATTATATGTATATCTTTAATCTTTTCTCTACAATATGATATAAATGTAACATCATAAAAAGTTTGTAGTTTTTGTGTTATTTACACTCTACTGGACAACCATGCGCCATTGCCACCTTTTTAGAATTGCTCATATGTGATGCAATCAGGTGAACAGACAAAATTGTACTGAGGGACAGCAGAATGCTCTTATAGTGCCTGTAAGACCCTTGATGCTTCGAGTGTTTTGTTTATGATTTGTGGACTTTGTCAGATAGAAGAAATTTGTTTGTCCGACTCCTAAAGACAAGCGTAATTGCAGAATATCAATCTCTGCTGCTTGCAGGGTCAAGATTGGTGTAGGTAGAACAGCTCACGCCACCAACCGACAGTAAAAAAACAAAAACAAATAAGGGAATTTCCTACAAATTACAAATAAGGGAAATTCCATCCTCATCCACTAATCACAGTTAAGGACAAACATGCCACAAACATAATTTTACATAAAACAATTGACCAAAGTTCTACAAATATACGCCTTGCTGTTGCAATACAAAAACGTCTCTCTCATTAAATAAAAAGAGAAATGAAAACAAAACCAATAACAATTACCACAAATTAAAAAAGCCTGTTAAAACCCCACAACGGGCTACCAAAGTTAAAGCTCTTAGTATCAAATTTACTTCTCCAATATTACTTTCCTATCTTCCTCCTCTCATCTCCCTTTATATACGGTTCTCTGCGCTTAATAGTGAGAAAAAACGTACATCACGTGCAGCATCAGGGTGATCGAGAAAGCACATTCATCACGCACGCAAAAGTTATAGTCCTGAGAAAATACAATCACAGACAATTAAAAGCAGGGACTACTGTATATGTAAGTCATGAAAAACTCTATGAAGACATCCAAGAAAGTGGATGCTATGTGATCAATATTAGTATCCCTTTATCACACATTTAATGATTGTTATATAATTTTCTCAATATCTTGTCTCTTTCTCTCTGCTCAGTTTTTGGAGTCCCTGCAGCAGAAAGTGGCCAGTCTGGAGATGGAGAGAGATAAGCTGAGTCAGGCCAAGAAGGAACTGGAGGCAGCTCTGAATGGCTCTGAGAACGATAAGGCACACCAGCTCATCATGTGCCACAGCAGGCTGGACGTACTGCAGCGCGATGCACAGACGCAGGATGTCCTCTGCCACTCCCTGTCTGAAGAAATCCACATGCTCCGCCAGAGCCTCCGCAAATTCTCAAGACAGACTCTGGACATGGATATAAAGCTCAGGAATTTTGAGGAGTCTACAGCCAAAGAGAGGTCAACACCATCCCCAACAACACCGGTACGGCTGCTTTGTCCAGATCATGTCTTCATTGGAATGGGGGCTTTCCCTCTATAAGTATCCCAAATTTGTGCACCTATTACTATAAGGTCTCCAGGGCTGCTTACAGCATGAAAAAAGCCTTCAAGGCCAAATTATGTCTTTTTTCTATGACTTCAGTCTTTTAAGGCAGTGCTAAGCCATGGCATATCATCTAGACAGAGATTTTTGCCGCTTGTACCAGTGAATTCTTTCTATCAAGTGTAAATGCAATTAGTTGCTGTAATGAGCACCCATGAGAAGTGCATGCAAAACTTGATTAGATAGCCTCTGCATCTGTACACCAAGTCATCATGGCACTTGCTCAGACACTCTGAAAATTAATAATTTATTTCAGAAGAAAAATAAACAACCCTTTCTGTTTTGTTCTGCAGAAAAATAGAAAAAGTAGTGTGACCCCCACAAATGGTTTTCCCTTTATTATTACATGTATAATTATTATTTTCCTTTTCTATTGTCTGTAGCAGACGACGTTTTGGGCCTGTTCTCGATTTCTAAATCTAATTACCTCCCCTTACTTGGATAGGTATGTCGTCACGGGATTGTGACGTGTAAGAGGGAGGAACGGTTCGGAAAAGGATTTGTGCCCGAGCGGATTGGGGTGATCTGCGTTCCGTTGGATGGTGTGTGGAAGCGGTCCTGAGGTAAAAGAATTTGAGAGTCTGAGGAGGAGAGTGATACTACTGCGGAGATGGAGGACGAAGACCGATGAGAT
>JAWQFJ010000198.1:0-18905 GCA_034096865.1 Theodoxus fluviatilis | reverse complement strand
CTCTCTCTCTCTCTCTCTCTCTCACTCCTCTCTCTCCTCTCTCTCTCTCTCTCTCTCTCTCTCTCTCTCTCTCTCTCTCTCTCTCGCTCTCTCTCCCACCCACCATCTTACTCTCAGTCTCTCTTCCCTTCCTCCCCTTTTCCAGCTCCCCTCCCACCCTCTCTCTGTTCTCTCTCTGTCTCTGTCTCTCTCTCTCTGTCTCTCTCTCTGTACTCTCTCTCTCTCTCTCTCATCTCTCTCGTCCTCTCTCTCTCTCTCTCTCTCTCTCTCTCTCTCTCTCTCTCTCTCTCTCTTACCACATTTGAATATTTTGCCTCAAGGGCTGATGTAAGTAAGAAGGCAATACTGCCTAATTCACTACCCTTGTAAAATAAAGTTCGTTCGTTCGTTCTGTCTGTCCTGACTTAAGCGCAACAACTTGGTACTGGTAGTCTGTTGGCTTGGCCTAATGGCAGTGAATCGATAATAAACTTGGCAGAAATAGACCTTAAGTATCCTAAAATGTACAAGACCACTCAAATTTCATGAACTATCATCCATTTTTATACAATTTACAGTGCAAAATATGAAGCGAGGGAGTTTACAGAAAAGAACGTTATAATTCCTTTACAAACACGTAGTAACGTCAGTTGCCAAATGAATGGCTCAGATGGTAAAGCGCTGGACAATTGTAACGTTAGGTCATGCGTGAACGGATTCGAATCCGCGCTGAAAGTTTTTTCGAACCCGACCTGTTTTTTGTGTTTTTGTGTGTGTTTTTCCCCCCCCCTCTTTTCTCAAGAGATTGCGGGTTTGAACCCAATTTTTTGTGTGTGCCAAAACCTGGAGGTTCAGCGCCAGCGGTTTTTATAATTCTGATTTCGACGATGTCGATGCGCCGGAAGATCCGCTTCAATAGGACCAGTGGATGCGAGAGATGTTGGAGGAGGAATCGTCGGAGGAAGAGTTTCTAGGCTTCCAAGGATCGTGGCAGACAGAAAATTTTCGTTCTCGCACACGACACGCGTCATGTCCGACTCAGCATCGGATGAGAGCGAAGGAAACGACATTGAATTGATGCCGATTCTAATTCTGATTTCGACGATGTCGATGCGCCGGAAGATCCGCTTCAATAGGACCAGTGGATGCGAGAGATGTTGGAGGAGGAAGAGTTTCTAGGCTTCCAAGGATCGTGGCAGACAGAAAATTTTCGTTCTCGCACACGACACGCCTTTCGACGCGCTCAAGGAGTGAAGATTGACATCCCCTCGGATGCAAAGCCTCTTCATGTCTTCTCTCTGATCTTCACACACGCGATGTGGGAAAACGACTTGTGACAGAGACAAATTGATATGCCGAGAGAGAGAGAGAGACAGAGGAATCCACCTCCTGCCAGCTCCAAGTGATGTAAAAAAAATCTTGATTTTTGAAAGACTTTATCACTTGGTAATGCATGCTTATTTTTGAAAGACTTTATCACTTGCTAATTAATCCATGCCTATTTTTGAAAGACTTTATCACTTGCAAATGCATGTCTTGCACCTTTTCTCTTTATATTATCTGTCATGTCATGCATGTGCTTCATGTTTACCTTTATCTGAGTGAAAAAAGGCATGGTGAAAATTACTTTGTGATCATGTAAAAAAAAAACAACAATTTTTGCGATTTCATGTCATGTACCATATTTGCTGTATCTCATGAACAAATTGATTTAGGACTTTGCATTTTGTTTCAGCAGATAGCTAAATGAGTAAATTATCCATTAAGAGTCTGTTTTGAGCTTATTTGGGAGGTTTTCTTTCTAAAAACCATAATTTTTAACTGAAAATCAAGGTGAATGTGTCCGTTTTTGCACTATTTTCTAATTTTAAAAAATCATTCCTAAATTTTAACTTGTATTGTGTTGTATTTGATTGTATGAGCTTGTAGCAATGGATGTCAGCTTTAAGACAATGCTTATTTTGTGTCTCTGTGATTGTTACAAGTGGAGTTAATAAATTTTTTGTAAACGTACCCGACTTCTTCAGTTTTTCTGAAAAAGGCTCAGGTTTTCAGGACTCTTTTGTGTATACTGTCATAGTGTCTAATGGGTTAGGAGGAGGAGGAAGAAAAAAAGGAAAAGGTGGAGTAGGAGGGAAAAAAAAGGAGGAGGAGGATCAAAAGAAGGGTTCAAGGAAGATGAAAATAACTTAGGAGAAAGAAGAGGACTAGGAGGAGGAGGAGGAGGAGGAGGAAAAGAAGGAGGGAGATGAAAGGGAGAGGAGTAGGAGGAGGAAGACAAGGAAGAGAAGAGGAAAAAATGATAAGCCAGCTATCATTGACCACTACTGTCTGCACTTTGCAGGCGCTGACCAACAACCGGAGGTGGCAGGAGTATGACAGAAGTCGAGAGAAGTATGTGCAGGACCTGAAGATGAAGAGTGAGGACCTTGAGGCCAGGCTGAAAAAATGCCAGACTGGGGAGATCAACTCCCTGCTGGCCACAGCCAACCAAAGGGTGACCCAGGCCCAGGAAGAAATCAGAGAGGTGAGTGATGACCCCATGCTGTTCTGTTCTGCTTTTAGTGTATTTGTCACCTCATGGCCTTAGCTTCTCCCACTCCTCCTTGTCTTGCTCTCTGATTTTCATCGCTCCGTGTCTTGTCTCATGAACTGGAGTGTGTGTGTGTGTAAAGTGTGTGAGTATCTGTGTACATATCTGTGTGTGCATCTATGTGTGTGGGTATGTGTGTATGTATCTGTATATGTATCTGTGTGTGTGTATATTTGTTTGCAAGTGTAATGTGTGAGTACTTGTGCGTGTGCATGGGTGTGTGTATATCTCTGTGCGTGTGATTGTGTGTGTATGAGTATTCATGTGTGTGTGAAGTGTGTATGTGTGAGTGTGTGTTTTGCATTTGCATAAGTCTGTGTACGCAGTGTCATAGTATGCATGCATATGTATATGTTTATGTATGTTTCTGTGTATGCATATCTCATTCTCTGTGTATCTATATGTGTGTAGATGTTTACAGATATAAGAATGTGTACTTGCATGTCCGTGTCTCATTGTGCATTCATGTGTATATTTTTATTATGTTTCTGCATATCTGCTTGTCTGTGTATTATATGACTATCAGTCTACTTGCCTGTGTCTCTGCATCATTTTCCTGTGTGTATGTATGTGTGTGTGTGTGTGTGTGTGTGTGTGTGTTTGTAAGCATTGTGTGTCTCACCACTTCCACCAGTACGTGCATATTTATCCACCTGTTCATCAGTCTGTATATCAATGTGAGCAAGCTTGTAAGTTTGAATTGATGCTTGCATGGACAAGTGTGTGCATGAGTTTGTAAGTACATGCATATATGTATATTTGTGTATCTATCTGTGTATTTGTTACTCAGCACTCGTGCATTTCTGCCACAGCTGACCAGGAAGCTAGAGGTGGAGAAGCGGTGGAGGGAGGAGAAGGACAGGGAGGTGAGCAGGCTCCGGCAGCAGGTGTCTATCAGCAGCACCTGCTCTGATGAAGGAACCCTGGAAGCGCTTCGTGCCCAGGTGCAGACATGCACGGAGGACTTTGAGATGGAGCGCAAGGACAGAGAAAAGGCGCAGCACCGCGTGCTGGAGCTGGAGAGTGAACTGGAGAAGACAAGAAAGGAGGTGAGCTTGGTTTGCAATTGCCAGCTGTCCCAGACCTGACCAGTGGTCAGTGATTCATTAGAAGCCTTCATTTCTGCTTCAGTGTGTATTCCATGCCTGGGTACAGATGAATCTTTATTCTGTTGAGGGTTGAAATCTTGGGTTTTCTAAACATACTGTACCAGTAGACAACCATAGGTATATGACCTTTTCACCTCGAAAAAAGATTTGCAAAATCATCCCACACACGTGGCTTAATAGCATCAGCCAATGAAAAGGCTCCATCTATAGCGTCATGGCCAGTGAAAGGGAGGCAACTCTCCCTGTTTCCTGCACATGCGCATAGATACCATGATGCAACCACGTGCCACCACTTTTCGACTTTTCGTTGGAGTGTTTGGATGTACTCTGGTGTTCTCCTCAAGTCTTCACGTTGTGCGGACTTTCTGAAGGATTTGCTGTCGACTATGGCGGCGTTGCTGTTGGGAAGTACAAACACTCCTACGGCCCTCGCCGTTTTTCGAATTCCTGTTTAATTCGTTTTTTGCTTCAATTTCTGTTCCTGCCGGTAACCTCAGTGCACGGTCTGGTTCAGTTATTTTGTTGCCTGTTGTCTCTAGCTTCGGCTAGGTGCGTTGTGAGCGTGTTTTCGCTTGTTGTACGCTTTTATTCTTGTGAGTGCGTTCTTGCTACTGCTTGCGTCAAGTTGACGCTGTTGCTGTCCGCCATTTTGTTTCGCCATTTTGGGAATATGGCGGCTCGCCCTCCTACCTCTCTTCAGGGTACGGAGGCGGTGCGCAGGTGCGCAAGCGCGGCTCTGCTTCTAAGAGGAAGAGCTGTTTGTCTATACCTCCTTCCTTTTTGCCATGTAAGAGGTAAAGTCGCGTTCGAGTAAGCCTCGTTCGGCCTCTTCCTCTGCATCGTGTAGCAGGGTAGACGATGTGTCGGGGAAGATTTCTTCTCTCGACAACTCTTCTTTACAGGACACTCTGTCTCTGGGGATTGCTCGGGGGTGGTTTCTGAGCCAGTTTTGGGTCCCCAGGCGGCTGCTGCATGTTTGGTGTATTTGTCTGAGGCTGCCTTTGTTTCAGTTCCCAGAGTGCGGTGTCGCACCGATCGGATTCTCTCCCGGCGGTAAGTCGAGACGGAGACGAGTCCCTCGGTGGGGTGGGCACGGCTATCGATCGCAAGGGGGCTCTGCCCATGCGATCCGATCAGCATGTTGCCTCGGATTCCTGGCCTTCTCCTGGTCGACCAGTAGATCGTATCCGACACGAGTCGCGATACCGGCAGAGCGTTGCTATCGATCCCGCCGAGGCAATGCCCGCGCGATCCGATCAGCATGCTGCCATGGTTCACTGGCGATCAGATGATCATTCAATCGATCATGATGGGAGAGGAAAAGAGCGGGTCAGGATACAGGCTATGCGTTGCGATCGACCGCACAGAGGCTTTGCCCGTCCGATTCGATCAGCATGCTGCCTTGGCATTCGGACGATCAGCCGATCGTTCCGTACATCGTGACGGCCAGGCGTCAGTCACGGTGCATGCAACGTTGCGATCGCTTACACGGAGGCAATGCCCAGTTGGCTCGATCAGCATGCTGCTTTGTTTTCCGGGCGTTCTGTCCCTCGATCAGTGGATCGTGGCGATCAGCGCGACCGGAGAGGTGTTGCTGTCGACCGCGCAGAGGTTTTGCCTTTGCGGTCTGATCAGCGTCCTCGCTTGTTTTCACGACGATTGCCTGGTCTATTGCTCGATCGTGATCGTCCTTGTCGGGAATTTCGACACGATCGAGCAGTAGATGGTGTTGGGCAGGGGTCCTTTTACAGGACGCGCGGTGCTGTTGATCGCTCCGAGGTTTTTTCCCGGACGGTTTGATCAGCCTGCGTCCTTGGCGTCTCAGCGATCACGTGATTTTGCGCGAGATTCTCGCCCTCGGCGATACGTGCCTGACGATCGCTTGGATTTGCGTTTCGATCAGCATACTGTCTCAGTTCTAGGGGGATCGGTCGATCGCATGTCAGATCGCGATCTTCTCTTTGACTCTGATTCTCCCGTTCGTGCTTCTCGGGAATCTCTGCTTGGGCGGCGCGTTGAGTCTCGACACTATCTCCTTCGTGATTTGTCAGACTCTGATTCGCGATCGCTCAGTCCGGTACGGGTTTCTGCTCGTCGCTCACATAGGTCTGCGGACTCTGAGTGTTTTCGATGGCAATCCGCCCGGCTGCCTTCCGGCGCTCGTACTTTGTTTTTTCCTCGATTGCCTGATCTATCGCTCGATCGTGATCATCCCTGTCGGGAATCAGACACAATCGAACGGTAGCTAGGTATGGACCAGGGTCACTGTACGGGTCGAGCATTGCTGATGTTCGCGCTGGGGTTTTTCCGCGCGATTCCATCGGCAGACAGCCTTGAATTCTCGGCGGTCGCGAGTTTTCGCGCAGGATTCTCGACTTGGGGCAGGCGTTGCTGACGATCGCTCGGTTTTGCCCATGCGTTTTCGATCAGCAATATTGCCTCAGGTCTCTGGGGATCGGCTGATAGGTGATCAGATCGTGATCTTTCCTTCGGTCTGGTCGTCCGTGGTACAGGCAGAGCATTGCTGACGCCGCACAGAGATTTTTTCCTTGCGGTTCGATCAGCTGCTGCCTTGTATTCCCGGTGTTCGCGTGAATCGTGTTTTTTCCGGCCGGGAATTTCGTCACGGCAGGCGATGCTGACGTTCGCTCAGTGACGTTTCCTTTGCAGTCAGAGCAGCTTGTTTCGTTCATTTCCCGGCGATCGGCTAATCTCACGCTAGTTCGTGATCCTTTCTGCCGGGAATCACAACAAGATCGGCGGACAGGCAGGGCTTGCTATCTACCGCACGGAGGCAAGGCCCGGGCGGGCAGATCGGCATGCTGCCTTGCATTCTTGTCAGTCAGCTGCTGCCTCAGGTCTCTGGGGATCGACGGATCGATTACAGATCGTGATCTTTCCTTTGAGTCTGTTTTTTGTCCAGTTCGTCCCTTCCGGGAATCGGTTTCAGCCAGGTGTTGCTGACGAACGCACAGTGTTTTGCCCTTGCGGTCGGATCAACATGCTGCGTTGTTTTCTCGGCGATCGCCTGTTCGATCGACAGATCGCAGTACAGGCGGGGTCTACGAACATCGGGGTTTTCAGAAATCTTACGGCACTTGGCGTTTTTTCGATTTCTGTTCATTCTCCGTTTGTGCACTTTACATGTATTGTTCCACCGGTTTTCAGTCCGGTTAGGTTCAATTATTGTCTCTAGCTTTGTCTCGGTGCATTGGCTTTTCTTCGCGTGAATCTCCTTCTTTCCTGTATTAGCTTCGGACTTTCTGGAAGTCGGAGCGATCAGTGGATCGTGTCGGATAGGTCTTGGACAGGCAGAGCACTGCTATCGACCGCATGGAGGCTACGACCATGCGGGCCGATCAGCGTGCTGCCTTAGTGTTCTGGAGTTCGGCCGTTCTACCGTAGATCGTGAGGGACAGGAGTCACGTTATAGGTATCAGCTTGCTGCTTTGTTCCCGGCAATCGCCGGATTTACGATTGATCTTGAGCATTCCAGCTGGGATTCAGTCTTCAAGCAGTGGCGATGTTGGTGAGAGGCAGGGGAGTTCGGTTGGCGGTTGTACCTGGACGATTGGTTGGTTTACACCTATCGTCTCTGCACTCACTCTCATGGAAGTTCCTTTTCCACAGAATTTTTTCTCTGGAAATTGACTATCCTGGCAGATCACTGAGCCGGAGGACCGACACAGACACGACCTTGGTGTCCAGCCTTTGGTCTGCACTCGAGTCTCTGCGGCAAATCCACTTTCTAGAGATGGAAGCGTATTCTCTCTCTGAAGGGATTGGTGTCAGTATTGCGTGATCGGCACGTGACAATCTCGGGTGATAATGTCGCGTGGCTGAGTTTTCTTCGCCATCAGGGTGGCACAGTCTCTACGACTCTGTCTCTCTGGGCTGAGGAGGTTCTCTTGGGCTCACTTTCCTGGAGGTTCCATTTCCACGGCATTCTTTCCCGGGAAATTGAATATCCTTGCAGTTCACTGAGCCGGAGGAATCATTTTCTTCCTATGGAATAGACTGTGGCTTCGCTGGGGCGACCTGGTGGTGAATCTGTTCGCCACCCGATTCAACACATGTCTTCCGTGTTTCCTCTCGCAGATGCACGATCCGAGGGCTCTCGGACGAATGCTTCTGCTAGGTCGTGGTCGGGCGTGCATGTCTATGCTTTTCTCCCACTCGCCTTATTCCGAAGGTGTTGGCCAGGGTCGCCCTAGAGTGTCCTCGGATGATTTTGGTCGCACCTTTCTGGACGGGAGTTTCATGCTTCCTTGAGCTGCTTGCTCTGGCGGATGGGGAATACATTGTTCTCATTCTCTCTGGTCCATTCTCGAGCAGCCTCACTCGAGAATGTGCCAGTCGGTCGTTCACTTCCTGAACTTTCTGCTTGGCTCTGTTCAGACACACAGTTTGCAGAGAGACAGGTCTTGTTTCCCTCGTTCGATGTCACACGCCTCCCTCGGTAGTTACCGCTCGGCGTTCACGAACACAAGCAAGGCCACGTGTGGCATTGACGTGTCTTTCGGTTGGAGGGTCCCCACCATCACCTGTGTATGTCGATCCGAACGATACTGACTGTGTCAACTGTCCAGTCTGTGCACTGGAGTATGTCTGGCTAGAACTCAGTCTCGTCGTTTCGCCGACATAGACTGTTTCTTCCATGGAAGTTGGCCACAGCGGGGTATCAAAGACATCCATTTCCTAAGCTGGATTTGTCTTTGGATCACGGACACGTTTTGAATGCTCAGCTTGTTCCTCTGGTTGGTGTATCCAGGACTCATGAGATTCGCAGGGTTGCGACCTCTGTGGCTTTTGCCAAGAATGTATCGCTCTCATCTCATGAGGGCGGCGTTCTGGCGCAGTGACTGCGTTTTCACGCATCACTGCCGGCAGAATGTTCGCGTTCGTTGCCTGGACGGCACCTTTGGCATCAATAGTTGGTTGTGGCGGGTTCGCTGTCCGCCTTTGAGTGGTGTGTGTTCTTTAAGTTAGGTTGGTAGATGCACATCCCTCCTCCCTTCTGGGGTAATCTACCTATGGTTGTCTACTGGTACAGTATGTTTAGAAAACTTTAAGAAATTTAAACTAATTTCTATGTTTTCCTAGCATACTTACCAGTAGACAACATAATGTCCCACCCTCCTCCCCATTTTTTGTGCATCTTCACACGAGTTTCTCGGTATGGTGTCGAAAAGTGGTGGCACGTGGTTGCATCATGGTATCTATGCGCATGTGCAGGAAACAGGGAGAGTTGCCTCCCTTTCACTGGCCATGACGCTATAGATGGAGCCTTTTCATTGGCTGATGCTATTAAGCCACGTGTGTGGGATGATTTTGCAAATCTTTTTTCGAGGTGAAAAGGTCATATACCTATGGTTGTCTACTGGTAAGTATGCTAGGAAAACATAGAAATTAGTTTAAATTTCTTAAATTGTAAGATGTTATCTGATACATGTGTGACATTGCTTCCTGCATGGTTCATTGTTACCCTACCAAGTGCCAAGCACCAAGACTGCAGTGCTTATGTTGCAGTCACAGGGGACATTTTGGAAGAGAGAAGGCTAACACACTGTCAAGGATTTCACTGAATTGCTGTTTCCTTTGTATCTACCCTGAAATGGCAAGCACAAAGCAAAGAACTCCCTCTGTAGCTGTAAACAAATTGTCCAAACATAAAGTTCAGTTTGTGTAAATGATTCTGAATATAATTCAGTTAGCCTCTTCCTCAGCCAAGATGCCGAAACGAGCTGCTATAAATCTACCAATGAGTATGTTATGGCAGTAACATTCCTGACAGTTCAGCCACATCCTGAAAGCAGTCAATGGGCCATAGCTTTGAGTGCTGCCTTTGCTTGGAAAGTGAATCAGGCATTTTTTAAACCACTACCAAACTGTTCTAGCTGCAGATGCAGCGCCTCAACACTGGTGGGAGCCAGTTGGCCCAACGCTACCCAGGCCAGCCTCCACAGCGAGGACACACTGCCACTTCTGACTTCCCACTCTATGGCTCCGCATCCCAGGTAGTTACACAATCTCTTGTCAGTGCCTCTTTGTGTATGTGTATGTATGTGTTAGTGTGTGTGTATGTGTGAGTGTGTGTGTGTGTATGTGCGAGTGTGTGTGTATATGTGTATGTATGTGTGAGTGTGTCTATGTATTTATTTGTGTGTTAAGAATGTATGTGTTTATGTGTGTGTTATGTGTGTGTTTGTGTGTGTGCTGAACTTTTTTTTCCATATCTCTTGATCTCTTTGTTGGTCGCAGAGTCTGTCCTCTATCTGCATTGTTCAGTTGGTATTTCTTTTGGCAGTCTTCCAACAGAACTTTCCCATCAGTCTCAAATCTAAGTTTATTTCCATTGTTTTCCACCTGCACTCTTCTATGTTATGTGGATTTTTCTCAGTACCTCCTCCCTGTCTGCACTCAACTATTTGTGCCTTTCAGCACAGCCTGGCATCTAGAGGCCCACAGACAATTGTCACTGATGGGAGTCTTCGCCTCAGCAGGAGCATTCCAAGCCTGAACACCAGGGACCAGGGTATCCCCGTGTCCCTGCCAGTCATCCCACCACCCAGGCGGGCAGAGAGGCCTCCATCCGACTACTCCTGCCCTGGCTGTGGGCAGTCCTTCCATGAGGACAAACACGATGAATTCGTGCAGCACATGGATGAGTGCTGGATGTCACGCAAAGTGATAGACTGATGGTGAATGTCAAGCACTGAACTCAAACAGTAATTCAAGTTCTGATATCAAGCCAAAACTCAGCAGTGGGTACATAGAAAAAGTGTCAAATTGAGGGCAAGTACTGGGCAAAAATGCCAGGCAGAGACTGATGATGAAGAATGTCATGCAGTGACAGACTGCAGACTAATGCCAGCTGAATGGGCCTGGTTAACCTCTTGGATTGTGGCCACAGATGTGAGATGGTGGAAATTACCACAAGCTAGTGAACAGGGCCCGTATCCAGAATGGCGATTTATCTTTTTAACACTCGATTTATCCCCTAACCCCGGGTTATCTTGATCGGTTAGATAAGGTATGCTCGTCAGAGGATCCTAGGTTGCGCTTTGCTATATATACTGGTTTCCAGCCAAGGGAGAGCGGAACAGACAGTTGGAATCGTCTGAGTTTAGAGATAAATCGGGGTTAAAATAACTCGCTGTTCTGAATACGGGCACAGAAACATTGACATGTTGAAGTGCTGATATTAATGCTGGCCCATTTGTGACAGCAGAATGCAATTTCCTGGGATTGGGAGGGCGTGTAGCGTGCAAAATAGTAACCCGTGCAAAACAGTACCCGGAAGTCATCGCAGAGTTATCTGCGAGGGATTTTCTGAAAATTCAACTCTAAAAAGAGACGGCACCCGCCACTCCGCCTGACTGACTTGGCACGCCCGGGGAGTTATGCTAAGATCCGGCCGCGTAAATATATCTGCGTTTTGTGACAAACGTCTTGCTCGGCGGTACTGTACTCCATGCACCTTAACGGTGCGCGTGATTCGGGTGTAATCTTAAGCTAAACGACGTTTATTGGCGCTGCTGAAATGGTCTAAGTCGGAAACATTCGGAACGTCGTTTAGCTTAAGATTACACCCGAATCACGCGCACCGTTAAGGTGCATGGAGTACAGTACCGCCGAGCAAGACGTTTGTCACAAAACGCAGATATATTAACGCGGCCGGATCTTAGCATAACTCCCCGGGCGTGCCAAGTCAGTCAACGGTCGCGTTTTATAAAACCAGACTACAAACAGACTACAGGGAGGTGACTCCCATATTATTTCCGGCAGGGGAGACGGCTTTACACGGGGAAAAACTTTTTTGAACGCTACATCATGTGTTAAACTACACAAATGCACCAAAACCTCGTAAAGCAACTAATGCGTCGTTTGTCGGAATATATTCCATGCGAAGAACAGGTGCAGGAGCGGTAAATTGCATAAAGCACGTCCCTCGCAGATAACTCTGCGATGACTTCCGGGTACTGTTTTGCACGGGTTACTATTTTGCACGCTACAGGGCGTGTGTTGTAATTTCACTGAAAAAGAATTAATACATCCTACTTGATATGTGGATTCTACTTACTAGTCAAGGGTTTAACAGTTGCTGACCAGTGGATAGATGTTTTGAATGGAGATTTGACCTCCAGGAACAACACTTTTGTAGCATACAAGAAGGCTTGTAAGCATTCAGAGGAGCTTAATTCCAAAGTATTTTATGTATTCTGTGGAGAAAAAGAATTTCAACTGAGGTGGTTGTATGTTTGTGAGTTTTTTTCCTGCTGTGAAGACTGTATGTTCCATTATGGAGTTGACAATATTTGTGAATAAATTGAATCTATGAAGAACTGTTTGCCTACTATAAATGCCAACAGATTATCAAATTAGTTACGCAAAGCGAAAAGCCCCTTCAAAATCTTATCTCAATATAAGCAATTATGTCATTTGTATAAAACAAGTAAGATTTTCAGCACTTTTCATCAAAAGAACAACAAATAATTCCTTTATTCAACATGCATGAACACCATCTCTTACAAATGAATTCACATCTCTGTTTCCAATCTTAATATCAACTCTCAAACAATAGGGGGAAAATTTAAAATACGTCAACCACTTACCAGCTCATTTCATATACATGTAGACATTCCACAACAACACTGGAAGTAGTTCCTAAAATTTCTCATCAACAGATCAGTCATAGAGACTCCAAATGCTTTCTGTATACATAATTCAGAGCCTTGTATGCTGACCCTAAAGAGATAATCACATTCTTGCTGTATGAAGGTACCTGACACACGACAATTACTGGCAGAAGCACACTGACCAAATAAGTCAACACTCAGTACATGTATATGAAAATAGTCAGATGCACCTGATGAATGATGTAAAACCATAATGTTTACATTGATATTAAGAAATCAACATGTGAAATGGACCCAAATGACATCAACATTTACCATACTAATATACAAGGAAACAATATGAGAGCTTGAGCATGATAAATGTGAAGTACAACTACAACAATGAAATAAGTTCATTCATATTTTTTTCAGGAGATAATTAGTATTGCACACCTATCTACCAAGACCGACTGCAAATGGGTATTTGAATAGCATAAAGGAATTGGAATCTTCCTCCTGAATGTTCACAACATTTATTTCAAAAGCACTTTTCGCTTTGGACATAGAGGCTGGGCACAACAAATGGAAACCTACAATTACTTGGAATACATTTTATATCATTTCATAGGCATTATATTTTGTCACTAATTAAGTTCTTTCATTGAGTATGTTGGGTTTTTAAAAAGTAATAATCTTGAAAGATTGAAAGAAAGTTCATAAAATGAACCCTATTTAAAAATGAAATTATTAAGCCATCAAACCAACCTAAAAGCACACTATAAAACACAACAAAAAAATCTTCCTATTATCAGAATAATTAGCTTGATCAAGCACATAATTCATTCTGTTACAAAAATTAAACAAGAAGGGCAAAGCCCATACGACTCACATGCTTGACCTTGACCTTTACATGACCCTGACCTTTATATTACCTTGACCTTCAAGGTCAAGGTCAAACAACTAAACCTAGCAATGACATACACTAAGAACTGCTTTACACATTTTTCCTACCAAAATACATGTGACCTTGACCCAAGGTCAAGGTCATCCAAGGTCATGCAACACAAAGCTGTTAATTCAAGACATAGGAAGCACAATGGTGCTTATTGGCACTTTCTACCATGAGATATGGTCACTTTTAGTGGTTTACTACCCCTTTTTGGTCACATTTCATAAGGGTCAAAGTGACCTTGACCTTAATGATATGTGACCAAATGTGTCTCATGATGAAAGTATAACATGTGTACTACAATGTTATGAAGGTTGGAAGAGTTATCTTCCATAGTTCAGGGTCAAGGTCACTTCAAAATATGTATACAATCCAACTTTAAAGAGTTCCTGTGACCTTGACCTTGAAGCAAGGTCAAGTCACTGTGTTTGTTTTTGTACGCCTTGTCATCCTACACTATCATGCCAAATTGGGTGTTGATAGACTTAACAGTCTCTGAGAAAAATCCAACGTTACAGTTTTTTTACGGATTAAAGGATGCCCAGACGCCTGGTCTGCCCAGACGCCCGGACGGACGCCTGGACGGACGACACAGGTGACCTAGTATGAAAGTATAACATGTGTACTACAATGTTATGAAGTTTGGAAAAGTTATCTTTCATAGTTCAGGGTCAAGGTCACTTCAAAATATGTAACAATCCAACTTTAAAGAGCTCCTGTGACCTTGACCTTGAAGCAAGGTCAATCAAACTGGTATCAAAAGATAGGGATTACTTTGCCCTATACACCATTTATAGGTCAGGTATCCAATCTCAAAAACTTCAGAGAAAATTGGGAAAATGTGAAAAATGGCTGTTTTTTAGACAACATTTATGGCCCCTGCGACCTTGACCTTGAAGCAAGGTCAAGTCACTATGTATGTTTTTGTACGCCTTGTCATCATACACCATCATGCCAAATTGGGTGTTGATAGACTTAATAGTCTCTGAGAAAAATCCAATGTTAAAGTTTTTCACGGACGCCCGGACGCCCGGAAGCCCGGACGGACGACACGGGTGAGTACATAGACTCACTTTTGCTTCGCATGTGAGTCAAAAACAAGATGAATTAGGATAAGTATTTCAATGACATGAAGTACACATTTATACAAAATTTATCATTAATAATATTTAACAAGCAATTGAACAGACATCTTAAGTAGCAAATGTATGCTTTAATAAACATTCCCTTCAAAAACCACATAAAAACTCAAACATAAAATCTGCAACTCTTCGGTAAAATAGTGCATGCAAACAAATCATACAGCATTTTTCCGACTTGAAAAACATAAAACAGAGCAGTTATTATTGCATAACCCTATATGGAGTTATCACTTGGTCTCTACAAACATCTGAGCCTTATCCTCAAATCAGTGACTGGTAGGTGCAGAGAGATATAAAATAAACCCAAATACATATTACACAATAAGAAATCAGTGGGGGTGGGGGGTGCCTAAACAAATATACCTTGGTTCTAATGGTTCAGAGAGTTGTGAGCAGTTATTTCCCTTGCAGAATAGTTGAGCTAAATCAGTATATGAGAAGATCACCAAACCTCTTGCAGCAGAAAGAGCTCTAGGTCTACAAACTATACCTTCAAAAGTCATTCCTGACACAACACAGAGCTCTCCTCACGCAAAGAAACATAAATGGCAACAACTTACAAGAAGGAATTTTTCATTTCAACCTTCTCCATGAGCAATGGGAAAACTGAAAGATTTTCATTGCAGCAGACTTGATTCTCAGCATAAAATAAATTGCTGAGGAATTGACAAGGACTGTCCAAGATGGCACAAATGACCAATCAAAGGAGAACATAAGAACAGAGCAGGTGAAGAGGAAGATAATTTCAGTACACAGAGAATCTTAGTGAGTAATTATCAGCAAAGAAGGAATACTGCATCTGGAGCAGATGAGAATGTATGGAGGAAGAAGATTCAACATCACTGGGAGTTTACTACTTAGACTTCATTGCATTCTAATCTGCTGGCTTTCTCTTTGTAGATATCCCACAACTATAGCATTGATCCCTGATGCATTCCCCTGGTAATTTTGTTGGGGAAGTAAGTAACCAATCCCAGGAGGAGCTTTGCACTGGGCAGATGGAGAAGAATATCATTTCAGTACATAGCGAATCCCATCCAGAAATGATCACCAGAGCAGGAACATTGCACCTTGAGAAAACATGGAGAAAGGAGCTTCACTAACACTGGGAGTTCACCACTTGAGCCTCACAGTATTCCAATCTGCAGACTTGCATTCATTTCATTTCATTTCAATCTCTCGAGTTCACTGGTGGAGAAAGAAGGTAGTTAGTGCTAAGTAGATGTGCCCACAGCATTGTACCCTGATGCATTCTGCAGGAAGTCTCGGTGAGGAGAGTATGATTCACAGCAACACCACAGCATTGTACCCTGATGCATTCTGCAGGAAGTCTCGGTGAGGAGAGTATGATTCACAGCAACACCACAGCCATTGTTCCCTGATGCATTCTGCAGGAAGTCTCGGTGAGGAGAGTATGATTCACAGCAACACCACAGCCATTGTTCCCTGATGCATTCTGCAGGTAGTCTGGGTGAGGAGAGTATGATTCACAGCAACACCACAGCCATTGTTCCTCCCCAAATTACTACCTCAGCCAAGAAGGTTATGTTTCTCCCTTGAGTTGTACATTCGTTTCTTAGTTCATTATTCAGCAAAATAATTGAACGAATTCTGAATGGTTTCTGATAAAAGTTGATTCAAGGTAAGGTTGTCACCCAAGGAACAGTCCAATACATTTTGGAGGTTATAGTGTTTTCTAGTTTTGGAATTGGAACCATACATAAAAATTGTATCATATATCAGTGCATCACAAAGTTGATGGCAAACTATTCGTTCTGCTGGCGTTTGCATTCCAAACTCAGGGACTGCTAGTAAGTGCTAAAATAAACAAAACTCTGTAGCATTAGGCCTGGCTAGCAGAACATCATGCCTGAAGTTTACAGGTCATGGAAGATATATTGTGGCTTCCTTGGTGGAGGTTTGCGCTCTCGGAGTGCTCTGTAGTCGCAGATCCAGGCCTGGCTAGCAGAACATCATGCCTGAAGTTTACAGGTCATGGAAGATATATTGTGGCTTCCTTGGTGAAGGTTTGCGCTCTCGGAGTGCTCTGTAGTCACAGATCCAGTGCTCCAGTCCAGAGACATAGCATCATCTTGTACAGACCTTTCACACTGCTCAGCAGTTCAACTAATCACACCACATGAATAATGTGGTGAAACATCATGACACAAATAAAACATCAAATGACAATTAAAACACTTCGTCATGATAAAAATAATATCTAATGATCATTAAAAACCTTTGTGATGATTCAAATACAACAAAGAGCCCTATTCTATGTATCAATATCACTGACAATTGTTCAAACTGATCAAAGAATTGAAAACTATTTTTCCAAAAGAAGTAAACACACTTTCCAAAGATTCGTTTCAGCACATTCAGAGAATAGCACATAGGATTAATCTCAATGCATCATTTCTGGTCCAACGGAAGGCATTATATAAATGATGTAAAAAACGAAATAAAACCAAAACCATGAGTCTAGTGATAAAGAACTACAAAAATGATGATGAGTCTGCAAGGAAAGCAAGGAGTTCATCAACTCACGGCAAGACTGGAACCACGAGGGCAGAAATGCTAACTCAAGCAAAAAAGCATCATGCTTACAAATGCACTTGAATTACACGCGAAGGCTTGTGATTATCCTTTTATCATGGCATTAAACAAAGAAGTGTCATGAAGACACAACCAGTGCAATACTATACATGCATACCCAAAAATTCTGCAATGCACAACACTGTATAAAACAAGCAAACTCTTTTAAATCTGAAGCACCTGTTAACACTGTGGATCTAGTGAGCTTCACAGAAACTTGAGCCGACTTAGGGTGTGAAATATACAAGAAGAGTACATGTACAGGTAAAACTTGTTACAGTTCTAAACATACAGCACATACATAGGCACAGGTCAATATACCTGAGCAAAGCAAAGCTGAGCTGCCAAGCCTGCAACACATAGATCAACACAAAATGATATAAGCTGCTCTAAGGAGCACATCACTTAAAGATTTTCAATATGATCGTTGACAACTATTCTGTTCCTCACATTTAGGCTTTCACAAGACAAACTGACAATCACACTCACACAGCCTATCTCCATTTTTTTTAAAACTCTACAAACTCAACCAGTCTTGAGAAGGGCACATTACTTAAGCTCATATCTCATTTTTGCCATGAGAGAGAGAGGCCACAAGAAACACATTCAGGAAAAAACCCCATTTTTAACCCACAAGGACAATGTCACTGACAGTGCACATGACAACCTCAGGTTTCTATCTGAGGTAGGAAACTGAGGTTACAAAAACAGCAAGTTTCTTTTGACATACATTCAGGCAAGATTTCAAGCCTGTCTGGAGTAGCAAGGCCAAGTGGTCCGCCATCCTAAACAGGGATATCCTACTGTGAGACTGCCTACTACTAGACATTCAACAATGGTTTTACAAATGATTTGGGATAACTGTTTGAGAGAAAACTGCATGCATTAGAGCTGCCCTCGGGTCCCCCATGGCTGAGCAACATAAGTAGGCCAAGAATCTCTACAGTACCTGGTTCCAGTGGACAAGGAAAGCACCTACTTGGACCATCATTTCTTCATTTCAGTTTGACACCTGTTGTTGTTGTTGTTGAAATGTATTTTTTGTCAGTGAACACACCTGTATTCTCCAGGACTGTCTGTTCCTGTTGCCAAAGTGTAACCCACAACATAGTGGAACCAGAGGCAAGTGGAACCAATGGTCAGCATACTAGTTATGGAGGTCCCCCTCTAGCTACAAGGACATTAGCCATGACTATCGTTGGGGTGGTGCGGTGACCATGCCAAGGTAGTGGACACCTGGGTACAGTGTGGAAGCCAGGTGGGAGAGAAACATGGTGCTGTCTGCCAAGGTAGTGCCAGGGGTCTGCACCCGAAGGAAGGCCCAGTTGGCAGCTTCTTTGAAGGCCTGGTACTGACGGGCATCTCGCGCCGTCTTCAAGGACAGCAGGCACTCCTGGAACAGTGTTGTCTGGGACACCTTGGTGGCGATGTCTGTCCTCACTGCGCTGTCTGAGAGCACCTGCCCTGCCAGGAAGGCAGCCAGAGCTCGGCAGATCACTCGGAACCTAGGGAGCAAGATTATCAAGATAACAAGTGTGTTGATATGAGGTATGAAAATGTGAAAGTCTAAGTAGCAAGATAGACAATAAGTTACTGAGGATGTAATGATGAAAGGTATAAACAGATCAAAATCGGTGTGGAAGTGGTATGTGTAAATGTTCTTGGGTATGTCACAGATGTAGTGATGACCCAAGACAGTATTTTGGTAGGACAGCGCGCCGTTTTAATCAGCCATTTGATACAGGGAATTCTGGGTTCTCCAGGGGGAGGTAACTCTTATCCAAAGGACAGTTATGGAAGGGTTGTTTCCCTTAGTTCTGCAGTTATTTTTACCAAAACGTTACATCTCTCTTGGTTTGAAAAATTGAGCTCTACTCTTATTAGCATGATCAATTTACTGTCTGAACAATAGAGTTACTT
>JAWQFJ010000197.1:62229-63346 GCA_034096865.1 Theodoxus fluviatilis | reverse complement strand
TTCTTAGGCGCAAGAGCCAATGCCCAACAAGGTTATGTCTGCCTCCCACGCTGGTATCCCAACACACACACACACACACGAGCCCTACACACATACATAAATACACACACACACACACACACATACGCCGGCGACACCTGTACGCTTTTTGAGGCCGCCTATGTCGAGCCAGTGGAGTAAGTATGCCTGGCAAGCTCCGTGGACAGTGGAGTAAGTATGCCTGGCAAGCTCCGTGGACAGTGGAGTAAGTATGCCTGGCAAGCTCCGTGGACAGTGGAGTAAGTATGCCTGGCAAGCTCCGTGGACAGTGGAGTAAGTATGCCTGGCAAGCTCCGTGGACAGTGGAGTAAGTATGCCTGGCAAGCTCCGTGGACAGTGGAGTAAGAATGCCTGGCAAGCTCCGTGAGTAAGTATGCCTGGCAAGCTCCGTGGACAGTGGAGTAAGTATGCCTGGCAAGCTCCGTGGACAGTGAAGTAAGGATGCCTGGCAAGCTCCGTGGACAGTGGAGTAAGTATGCCTGGCAAGCTCCGTGGACAGTGGAGTAAGTTGGCCTGGCAAGCTCCCTGAGTAAGTATGCCTGGCAAGCTCCGTGGACAGTGGAGTAAGTATGCCTGGCAAGCTCCGTGGACAGTGGAGTAAGTATGCCTGGCAAGCTCCGTGGACAGTGGAGTAAGTTGGCCTGGCAAGCTCCGTGGACAGTGGAGTAAGTATGCCTGGCAAGCTCCGTGGACAGTGGAGTAAGTATGCCTGGCAAGCTCCGTGGACAGTGGAGTAAGTATGCCTGGCAAGCTCCGTGGACAGTGGAGTAAGAATGCCTGGCAAGCTCCGTGGACAGTGGAGTAAGTATGCCTGGCAAGCTCCGTGGACAGTGGAGTAAGTATGCCTGGCAAGCTCCGTGGACAGTGGAGTAAGTATGCCTGGCAAGCTCCGTGGACAGTGGAGTAAGTATGCCTGGCAAGCTCCGTGGACAGTGGAGTAAGTATGCCTGGCAAGCTCCGTGGACAGTGGAGTAAGTATACCTGGCAAGCTCCGTGGACAGTGGAGTAAGTATGCCTGGCAAGCTCCGTGGACAGTGGAGTAAGTATGCCTGGCAAGCTCCGTGGACAGTGGAGTAAG
>JAWQFJ010000197.1:14729-57229 GCA_034096865.1 Theodoxus fluviatilis | reverse complement strand
GTCTCTCTTTCTCCTTCCTCCCCCCCTCCCCCCCCCCCCCCCGTCCCCCCCCCCCCCTGTCCTCCCCCCCCCCCCCCCCTTCTGTCTCTCTCTCTCTCCCCTCCCTTTCCCTCCACCTTCCTCCTCCGCCTCCCCTCTCCCCCTCCCCTCTCCTCTCCCTCCCCCTTTACCTTCCCCCTCCCCCTCCACCTACCGTCTCTCCCTCCCCTTCTCCCTCCTTCCAATGCCTTTCAACAATCAAACCAATCAAAGCAAGGAACTGAAATCACGTGAGGAAGGTACTATGCGCGTGATGTAAAATGAACGGCGCAGCTCAGTCGTTACAACCGGGCTGTACTCGTCTAGAAGGTAAGCGAAATTTGGGTCCATACTGTATCCGCCATGTGTTGATGTCGTGCACGAATCGGCAGAAATTTCATTCTGTTGCAGGTGCATGCTCATGAGAAATTTCCGATGGTTTCGAGCAGCCTTGAAACTGATGTTGAATTGCGCGAAATTGAGGTTAATTTTGTGGAGAATGCGTGGACTTTATTTCGAAACAATCTCCAAATTCGTGGTGTCCATTGCATTTTAGATGGTAGATATGTCACAATGACATTTTTTTTTGGGGGGGTGGAGGATTCAAATACACCATTAAAAAGCACTAAAAAGTATAAACATTGTAGAAAAAACAATTTTAAAATCGGTTAATATTTTTTTTAATGACTTTTTTAAAAGGATTAAAATATTTGTGAAGAAAAGTGTTCCCAAATTTCTCTGTTTTGTATTACAAATGACCAGAACTCCGTTGTTTTTTCCTCAATTATCTCACAATTTGGCAGGTGGGCTTCTTATATCATGCAGATGATCTAACCAAGTGTTGACATTTTGGAATCATTGTCTTTGCTTGCATCCCCTAGGAAGAAATATTATTTTTCCAATTTTTATCTACGCTCAGACTATGCTTGGCCAATCAAAATACTGCGATTTGGTCACGCGACAAGAACCTCTATGTACCTGTTGATCACCAAAACAGAAATGGCCGTCACACGATGGAGAGGGGTGACTCAGTACAACGTAAATTTCTACTGATCTAAACAACTCAGAACGATGAAACTTGGCAAAAATTATCTCGAAATAGTAATCTATCGACGTTTATTACTTTGTAACTGTTGTAAGAAATGTTATCATACCTTTTGAAGAGCTGATTTTGCCGCTATTCTTTTTCTGTTCCCTTCCGGAAGAGAGCGCTACGAATAAAAAACGTCGCTTCATCTTATCGTATACTTTGTTGTCACCAAATATGGTTGACAACCAAGCTATAGATAACTCACTAGAAGCCTTGCCATTTGACACGGTTTGGCAAGCCCACCCAAAACAGGAACACACTTTGCCCTCTTCTGCGCAGACGTCAAAATGGCCTCACTGACATATCTATAGATGGAGACATATATGTGGAACCACATTTCGTTCGGAATGGGAAGAAATTGTTGTAGCGGTGACGCTAAAACATTTAGAATTTGTCGATTTAAGTCAATCAAATCTGCGGAGTTCACATTTACGAGATTGAGCATATTCTATCGTTAGCCTCCAACCGTGGTTTCACTCTCTCTCTCTCTCTCTCTCTCTCTCTCTCTCTCTCTCTCTCTCTCTCTCTCTCTCTCTCTCTCTCTCTCTCATTCATTTCTACCGCGACTAGACGTTCATTAATCTTTCTCCATGCAATACTGTTGGAGTGTTAATTAGCCCTTCAGGCTTCACCTTGCAATCACTGACTTGATACTCCTCGCTGGCTAAGATTACACCGTGAGGTAAGGAAACTAGTTCAAAACTTCAAACTGTTTAACTTCTCCCTAGTGGGTTCGGGGTAAGAATTGACCCACCGCGTCTCCCTACGCGATTCGTAAGAGGAGAATGGCTAGGGACACCGTGACTTGATCGGCGTTTACACTAAATTGTTCTAGTGATTTTCGTGCGCCTTAATGGCCTTACAAAGGCTGATGAGCTCCGTGGAGATCGAGTAACACTCGCGAAGACAGATCGAGTGGTCTTTTCATACCTCAGAGTACCTCAGGTACAGTGTCCGGAAATGTTGGCAACAACGACCATTTCCATCCATCCATCCATCCATCCATCCATCCTCCCTCAATGTCTGCCCCCTCGCACGCTAGCCTCCCTTCCTCGATCGTCTCTGTCGCTCCCCACCCCCCCCACCCTCCCGCTCCCTATCCCCTTTCCCCCCACCCTCGTTCTCTATCCCCCTCCCTGCCCCTCCCCCGGCCCCACTCCATGCACAAACCAATCAGAGGAAGCGGCTAACACCACGTGGAGTGCATGCGCGCAACAAACTGCGCAGTATATAAAGAACTGCAACCAAAATTCTGTCCTTTCAACTCGGCTGTGTCTAGAAGGTATGGCGGTTGAAATCGCACTCCCCTATGCTTCATGTCTCTATATATATATAGTCTTTCACCATAAATTTCGTTCTGTGAAATGTGCTGCTTTGACGCGCTGCTGAACTGTGTCGCAATGTACATTGCTTTTAGAAGGAAATCAAGGACTTACTTTCGAAACTCATTTTCCAACTTTGTGGTGTCCATTGATTGGATTTTAGATGGATACACGTGGAACCACATTTCGTTCAGAATGGGAAGGAATTGTTCTCGCGTTGACGCAAATAACATTCCAAATTTGTCGAATATACCAGTCAAATTTGCGGAGTTCATATAATTATTTTGAGACGAAACATGTTTCATCGCGACACAAGCACGTGGTTTGATTTTCTCTCTCTCTCTCTCTCTCTCTCTCTCTCTCTCTCTCTCTCTCTCTCTCTCCCCACAGCGGCGCTTAGTTCATTCAGCCTGTTCTCGGCGCTAACCGGTCGGCTTCAGCTGACATTCCGAGTACTCCCGTCAGCGGAGAAACTAGTTCAGACTGGTTGGAGTGACGAGAGGCGAATCTGTTCATGTCACGAACATAATCGGATTAATCCCCTCTCTTTCTCTGTCTCTCTTCTCTGTCTCCCCCCCCCCCCCCCCCCCCCCCCCCACCCCCCCACCCGAAACGCTAGTCATTTGTAGCTTGTTCTCCACTCATCGGGCTTTTAGACCCTGCAAATGGCGGACCAGCATTACGCCATCAGGTGCGGAAACTAGTTCAGACTGGTTGAACTTGAACATGCCAATCTCTTCCTCTGTGTAAACTCACGTCAGTGGCCTTACCTCACCCCACCCCTTTCCCCCAACCCCACTTTGTCTTTGTCTTGCTCTCGCCTTTGTGGTCCGTCCCTCTCTGTCGCAATGGAGTTCTCACACACAGTGAAGTCAGAAGTGACTCAAGAGTGCGTCAGTATTTCTGCAGCGCAGATACAGCATCTAGGCCAGCCAGGGGTAGGGGGTGGAAGATCTCGCGAGGAATAGGCCGGTCTCGGCATATCAACATGATGCAAGCAGACGAAAGCAGTCCAATGTTCACTTGTTGACACCGGCCTACCTCGCTAGACCTCGTGTCTGCGCAACTGGCAGGTTCGTTAACCTAAGCTATAGGCCGGCGGAGAAACGTGTTAGCATACTGCTGCATAGGGTATACTTTGCGAAGCATAGACCGGCGTCAACACACTACAATATTTTATTACCTTTCGTCCTTTGTACATGTAGGCCTATCTATCGGCTTTCATGTTGGCACCGACCTATTCCTCACGTGTACACAACGCACCACAGACTGATCAACGCGCCCCAGACTGATCAATATGCTAGAATCCAAAGGGCGTTTCCGGTCGTGGGTGTGGGTGTGATCGCAGTAATCGTAGAAGAGCAGTTATCATAATTGGAACGAAAGACTAAAGAGAGCAGGCGGTGTTTGGTTTTCAGAAGAGATTTGACAACTGATTGGACGTTGTGCTCGATTTCGCCTGCCCGCGAGGCCTAAATTTCTGCCACTGTGCACTATGTAAGTCTTAAACCAGGATTCTGAAGTTGATTCCTCGCCTCGGTGATAGGAGACGATAGATTTGTATCATGAAATTGAACAAGTGTTCCCCAAGCTGTTGGAATAGCTTTGCTCATTGAGGTGGTAGTGTTTCAGCCAATCACAGAGCGTTTCTGAAACACGTGAACTATTCAAGGAAGGAGAGAACTGGTTAAAACTCGATTTTCAACGCGGTCATTCCACACATTCCAACTTTCCCCCGGCGTAATACTGTAAGCAAACTCGCTCTTTTTATGTCTTCATCTTTTGATTTATTGTGTAAGTGCTGATTGTAGACTGTTAGAATGGAATAGTAGTCATTTTTCAAGAATGTGTGACTCGATTCAGTTTAAGTGCTGGTTCGTGGTCGCCATGCTTTTTTCATTTCGACCACGTGGCACGGGATGCAACTCAGTCGATCTTTAGCTTGTTTCGTTTCTGGCCATCTCATAACATTCTGAAACTCTGTACTAAGTGGTTACTGAATGTCAACTATAACCTAAATTTTTGTTATGCGAAATGTGGCATTTGCACAACTACAGCTAAAGGCCTCGACCGTTACGTCGTTGCGAGCGTCGTTTACTGACCAAGGAACGCAAGTTCGTTCACCGATCGAACTACTTGTACTACAGAAAACGGGTGGTAACTTGTGGCATTTTCGTGACATAGCTACTTGTCACGATAAAGCGGCGATGCGAATATCCACGAAATACTTAAGTGAATTTTTTTTTTTGTAATTTACGAGGAAAATGGGATTCTGTGAAACTAATGTCTCATTTCCTCCTCTCCAAAGCGGTTCATAATGCGAGGGTCGCTCCGAAAGTGGAAGTAATGCCTCCCATTTATTTCCATGGAAGCGACATTAGATAAGGGCACGCAATAAAAAACCACACTGATAATGCAAGTTTTCAGCTACAAAACTTTTCCCATTCACCACCATTGGCTATGCATTTTCGTCAGCGGTGAACAAGAGCCTGTTTGCTGCGCTCGCTAAAAATCTGCACCAGTGAAGGCAGCCCACTTTCTCACTCCTTTACTATCCCAAAATGACAATGGATCACGTTGCAAAATTTGGCTGGACAGTCATACACACACACCCACGTGTAGTCTGGATTTGGCGCTTATCAACTTCTGCCAATGAAAGTTTGATTACGCGGGCAAATTTTCCTGACAACGACGCAGTGCTGGTGCAGATTTTATCGAGTGCGGCATGCAGGCTCTTGTTCACTACTGGCGCTGGCTGTTGGGCTGTGGAACTCTGATTTTATTTATTATTGTCACTAGTTTGGTGAATTGTACTATACTCCGCTGTCGCGGAGAGTTCTAATAACATGGTGGAAGTGTTTCTTAACGTTGTGGCCTTATATAAAGTTATGGTTGTGCAAGAGTGGACAAAAACTAGCACTGTGTCCTGCTGACATTAAATTCAAACTTTTCCTGAAACTCTTAATATATTGAAACACATTTTGAAAACAATATATCAATCAATGAAGTAGGTTCTGATGCCCCACTTCCCCTTGAAGTTGAAGTGACCAAGTTGCAAAAATATCGGAATTTTGTCAAAGTGGAAGCTGCTTAGCTTTCAATGGCTTACCTCACGCAGTCCATTTTAGCTTTGTATCACTGAAATCATGAGTTGGTACCCACAGTATGTGAACAGTTGCTATCGTGCCTCAGTCTCCACTTCATGTTATTTCATGGATCTCTCAACTCTGCGTTATTGCCTCTTGTTTCAGGTTGAAACACGGTTTGTGAGAAAAACAACCATTCAAAATGGGAAAAGAGAAGCTTCACATCAACATTGTGGTCATCGGCCACGTCGACTCTGGCAAGTCCACCACCACGGGCCACTTGATCTACAAGTGCGGTGGCATCGACAGCCGTACCATCGAGAAGTTTGAGAAGGAGGCTGCTGAGGTAGGAATGCAGATGATGCACCTGGCCTGGCTGCACTTTGACCAAGGCCACCAAAAATAGTTGCAATTATGGACCAGATTTTTTTTTCTTCTGCTGACTATTTGGATCTGGGGTGGGAGGGAGAAAGAAATCAAAATGAACAACTAATTACTTGCTGTTTCATCTTTCCTGTGAGCACTAGTAAACATGTAAAGTTTTCAAGGAAGAAGAGATGAATCCACAGTATACAGCGCATTTCTTAATCCATACACAGCTGATCAGGCCCATTGATCAGGGGGTAGAGAGTAAAACAGCTTGAGACCCAGACCTGGGTGGGTGATGTCTTCATATAATACCACATCTTGGCCTCTTTTTACCTTTACAAGTCTCAATCAGGCTTTTCCCACCTCCCCCCAAATGTCCTCCCTCCCCCCCCCCCCCCCCCCTCCCCTCCCCTCTTGGCCTAATGCAGGCCCCTGATGTAAAGAGCCTTGGTTTTAGGGGCTGCAGTAGTCTAGACTTGCAGTCGGTACCTTCACTCGGCTATGAAACTTTGATGTCACAATGGGCATGGTCAGCATTTGTGCATGGCATTGCTGCAAGTCTCATGATAGCAGTTTTTGACTCACATGCGAAGCAAAAGTGAGTCTATGTACTGAGCCGTGTCGTCCGTCCGGGCGTCCGTCCGTCCGTCCGTCCGGGCGTCCGTAAAAAACTTAAACGTTGGATTTTTCTCGGAGACTATTAAGTCTATCAACACCAAATGTGGCATGATGGTGTATGATGACAAGGCCTCAAAAAACATACATAGTGACTTGACCTTGCTTCAAGGTCAAGGTCACAAGAGCCATAAATGTGGTCTCAAAAACAGTCATTTTTCACATTTCCCCAATTTTCTCCCACGTTATTGAGAATGGCGACCTTAGCTACAAGTGGTATATAGGTCAAAGCAAGCCCTATCTTTTGATACCAGTTTGGTTGACCTTGCTTCAAGGTCAAGGTCACAGGAGCTCTTCAAAGTTGGATTGTATACATATTTTGAAGTGACCTTGACCCTGAACTATGGAAGATAACTGTTTCAAACTTAATAATTATGTGGGGCACATGTTATACTTTCATCATGAGACACATTTGGTCACATATCATCAAGGTCAAGGTCACTTTGACCCTTATGAAATGTGACCAAAATGGGGTAGTGAACCACTAAAAGTGACTATATCTCATGGTAGAAAGTGCCAATAAGCACCATTGTGCTTCCTATGTCTTGAATTAACAGCTTTGTGTTGCATGACCTTGGATGACCTTGACCTTGGGTCAAGGTCACATGTATTTTGGTAGGAAAAATGTGTAAAGCATTTCTTTGTGTATGATGTCAGTGGTAGGTTTAGTTGTTTGACCTTGACCTTGAAGGTCACCTGAAGGTCAAGGTCATATAAAGGTCAAGGTCAAGCATGTGAGCCGTATGGGCTTTGCCCTTCTTGTTTTTTCTTTCCTCATCCATGACATTATAAAGAAACGGGGCATCTGATGAGTCTTGGCAATTCAGTGCCACATGTATACAAGTGGTGGGAATCGGTTCATCCTGCCTGACATAAAGTGAGCTTATTTGGTCCTTGTGCAGATGGGCAAGGGCTCCTTCAAGTACGCCTGGGTGCTGGACAAGCTGAAGGCCGAGCGCGAGCGTGGCATCACCATTGACATCGCCCTGTGGAAGTTCGAGACCACCAAGTACTACGTGACCGTCATCGACGCCCCTGGCCACCGTGACTTCATCAAGAACATGATCACTGGCACCTCCCAGGCCGACTGCGCTGTCCTGATTGTGGCTGCTGGTGTGGGCGAGTTCGAGGCTGGCATCTCCAAGGACGGCCAGACCCGAGAGCACGCCCTGCTGGCTTTCACTCTCGGAGTGAAGCAGTTGATCATTGGTGTCAACAAGATGGACTCCACTGAGCCTAAGTTCTCTGAGGTAATTTTGGTGCAGATTTCAGTGTGAATAGTTTTTTTGGCCAACTTCACGTGGAATATTGGCCATGGTGGAAAGTGTATTGCCAGTTTGCTTGGGAGGAATACTAAAATTAGGAATATTCCAACCAGTCTTGTGCCAGATGCTCAAAGGTGCTGTGAACGCTGGCTATGTACCACCTCCCCTGTGGGTAAGAATAGACCCACCTCATCTCTGTTTTGTAACGGGTGAATGACTTGGGAAATACGGCATTGCTAGACTTGTACTTTACCAGCTCTTCACAGGTTGTTGTCCCAGGCCACACACAACCTGAAAAGGAGATAAGCTGTGAAGCCTTGTTCATTCTCTCTTTTTTTTAAACCTCAATGGGGGGAATCGGTTGACTTATGTGTTGGACATAGTGCTTAAACATATCAATTTGTAGTTTTTGCAAGCAAAATTTTTATTTTAATTCTTGAAAGTCTTTAACATGTAACTGTGTTTGTACCCATGTGAAGGTGTCTGTGCAGCATGGCATGTGTCACACTGTGTGGGTGGGTGGGTCAATGGCTGTGCAGCATGGCATGTGTCACACTGTGGGTGGGTGGGTCAATGGCTGTGCAGCATGGCATGTCACACTGTGTGGGTGGGTGGGTCAATGGCTGTGCAGCATGGCATGTCACACTGTGTGTGGGTGGGTGAATGGCTGTGCAGCATGGCATGTGTCACACTGTGTGGGTGGGTGGGTCAATGGCCGAGTGCAGCATGGCATGTGTCACACTGTGTGGGTGGGTGGGTCAATGGCTGTGCAGCATGGCATGTGTCACACTGTGTGGGTGGGTGGGTCAATGGCCGAGTGCAGCATGGCATGTGTCACACTGTGTGTGTGGGTGGGTCAATGGCTGTGCAGCATGGCATGTGTCACACTGTGTGTGGGTCAATGGCATGTGTCACACTGTGTGGGTGGGTCAATGGCATGTGTCACACTGTGTGTGTGGGTGGGTCAATGGCCGAGTGCAGCATGGCATGTGTCACACTGTGTGGGTGGGTCAATGGCTGTGCAGCATGGCATGTGTCACACTGTGTGGGTGGGTCAATGGCATGTGTCACACTGTGTGTGTGGGTGGGTCATTGGCCGAGTGCAGCATGGCATGTGTCACACTGTGTGGGTGGGTCATTGGCTGTGCAGCATGGCATGTGTCACACTGTGTGGGTGGGTGGGTCAATGGCTGTGCAGCATGGCATGTGTCACACTGTGTGTGTGGGTGGGTCAATGGCTGTGCAGCATGGCATGTGTCACAGTGTGGGTGGGTGGGTCAATGGCTGTGCAGCATGGCATGTGTCACACTGTGTGTGTGGGTGGGTCAATGGCTGTGCAGCATGGCATGTGTCACACTGTGTGGGTGGGTGGGTCAATGGCTGTGCAGCATGGCATGTCACACTGTGTGGGTGGGTGGGTGAATGGCTGTGCAGCATGGCATGTGTCACACTGTGTGGGTGGGTGGGTCAATGGCCGAGTGCAGCATGGCATGTGTCACACTGTGTGGGTGGATGGGGGCTGAGTGGTTAGCCTGCTTAACCTGTGGCTAGTGGGGTGCAGAATTGAAAGCTGTGCGGAGAACAGAGTTGCATTCTTGGGCTAGTTGCTTCACTAGCATTGTTTCTGCCCACCCATTTGTCAAATGGGTTCCTGTCGGGGCTGAGCTAGAAAATGGTTAAAAATTACTTGGGCACTGTCATCCACAGCCTGGCTGTATGCTTCCCAGGCTGTCATCCACAGCCTGGCTGTATGCTTTCCAGGCTGTCATCCACAGCCTGGCTGTATGCTTCCCAGGCTGTCATCCACAGCCTGGCTGTATGCTTTCCAGGCTGTCATCCACAGCCTGGCTGTATGCTTTCCAGGCTGTCATCCACAGCCTGGCTGTATGCTTCCCAGGCTGTCATCCACAGCCTGGCTGTATGCTTCCCAGGCTGTCATCCACAGCCTGGCTGTATGCTTCCCAGGCAGTCATCCACAGCCTGGCTGTATGCTTCCCAGAGAGATGATGGTGCTGCAGTGGTGGTGAGAGTTGCCCAATGACAATGTTTCTGCAGTTTGAGCATGTGTAACAACATAAGTCACAAGATGAAAAGCCAACTTGACTCTATTACAGAAACGCTTCGAAGAGATCTCGAAGGAGTTGAGCAACTACATCAAGAAGGTGGGCTACAACCCCAAGGCTGTTCCCTTCGTGCCCATCTCAGGCTGGCACGGTGACAACATGCTGGAGGCCAGCCCCAACATGAATTGGTTCAAGGGTTGGGCTGTGGAGCGCAAGGAGGGCAATGCCAAGGGTGTCACCCTCTTTGAGTCTCTGGACTCCATCCTGCCCCCCTCCCGGCCAACCGACAAGCCCCTGCGTCTGCCCCTGCAGGATGTCTACAAGATCGGAGGTATGGAAATTTAGTTCTGTTGCACTTCTTTTTGCATCAGGTTTAAACAAATATTATTGGCCTTTTTTTGACTCACATGCGAAGCAAAAGTGAGTCTATGTACTGAGCCGTGTCGTCCATCCGTCCGGGCGTCCGTAAAAAACTTAAACGTTGGATTTTTCTCGGAGACTATTAAGTCTATCAACACCAAATGTGGCATGATGGTGTATGATGACAAGGCCTCAAAAAACATACATAGTGACTTGACCTTGCTTCAAGGTCAAGGTCACAGGAGCCATAAATGTGGTCTCAAAAACAGTCATTTTTCACATTTTCCCAATTTTCTCCCACGTTATTGAGAATGGCGACCTTAGCTACAAGTGGTATATAGGTCAAAGCAAGCCCTATCTTTTGATACCAGTTTGGTTGACCTTGCTTCAAGGTCACAGGAGCTCTTCAAAGTTGGATTGTATACGAGTGTGTTTACAATACTGGGAACGAAAGGGGGAAATAGAGCTAAAATTTAAAATTAAAATCACAACAATATTTTGCAAGTTTATAGATAGCTAAACCAATGTAAAAACACATTTTGAAACAAAAAAATGAATATCTTTAGTAGTTGTACCGCAATCGGCATGTTTGCTACGGGGGGCATGCAGGCATTACCCATGCAACACTGGGACACCATGCCTTGTATCACAAAAAATGTATGTTTTCTTAATTTTTCTTCATTATGTACTAGATTACACTGCATCAAGTCATGACTAACAGATCTTGCACTTCTAACTTCATGTGTGAATGTCACATTTGCGTAAATGTAATGGGACACTGTAGCATCCATAACGACAGAACAAAACTTTGAATACAATAGCAAGGGAAAGTACAATTAAACTAAATTGTTTTTTAATGTTACCATCACTACTTGTTGTTGTTGTGGCTCAAACAGAATTAACTTGTAATAACTCGTTTTCAAAACAAACAAAAAAGTATGACTAAACGTTACAGAATTACGCGGGACACCATAATACCAAGGAAGAGGAAAAATGTGCACTCACACAGAAACAAGTTGAGATATGTACATTCTAAAACATTTACTTCAAAGGCTAATGTAATGATAATAGATGGTCAATACTATTATCTATAAATTTGCAGGTTCAATGCAGATCGTACCCCTGCCCCCTAAATGCAAAATAAAGCGTTTAACTGTCGTAAGATAGAACGTCGATTAAAAAAATTCAAGTGAGTACAAAAAGGACAATGTACATAATGTTAGTAAACTGACAATTTATTTGTTAAAACACATAATAAAAGAAGTTTTCAAGTCAGCAAAACACATCCTGTTCAATGTCATACACACACACACAAATAACCAATCGCTCACTATTCTTGGAAAAAATGGTGCTGTCTATTGTCAATTGTTGGTGGCTGCAGGATCTCTACAGTAGGTATTCCAAACCTTCATAACATGACTAACAAATGACCCATTTCGAAATTTTGTGTGCATCATCATTTCATTTTTTTAAAATAAACAAATGCCTTTATCTGAAAGAGTGGTTCTTTTTCTTTAATTCAATACTGTTATATTACCAGATAATAAAGGAATTTATTAATAACTGCATTTTCTTTGGACCGACCGTCATGCCAGGACGGCCGCCATGCGCGCGCAGTTTTGTTGACGGCTACCCCCGTTTTCGTCTTACGGGGTCGCGACACTCAAACTACGACAAAAAATAGCATGCCAATCTGAAAGAAGAGGCTCTCAGCTTTAGTTTCATATCTGGAAAGCTGGTCAAAAGCCTTTCTTTGAATATCAAAAACATCATTAAACAGTTATGTGATCGCGCGCACACCGTTCCACAATATGAAACCACCCCAAAAATTCGTAGCAGTTAGTTCAGTCATGTATTTATACATGCTCAAAATATAAAAACAATCTGTAAAGATGTCAGGGCCCCGAAACAAAACTACGAACATGCGTGTAGCTCTGTTAACATCGCCGGCAATTTCAAAATGGCGGTGTTCGTCGAAGCCAAGGTGCGAGAGCGACCTCCAATTGAAATGACTGACTCATCAAATATATTCAACAACGAAAGCTCAGATTTTCTGGACGGAAAGTGAAGACATTTTTTGGTAAAACTATGATAAGAGTGTTTTTAAAATATGCGATATTTAGGAGGATTATGGCATTCTGTTGGACCGGCTATCACGTCTTGAAACATGCCTGTGAGACGAAGTGGGTCGCTGGTGATTTGAATCCACTGAAATTTATACCGTGCTCAGTAGATGAAATAACTACGCTGGTTCTACTCTAAAATGTTTTCTTAATCTGATATTCGAAGCACTATCGCTGATGTTTTATGGTTTGGGGATACTTTGCACTTTTCTCCGAGGTCACGTGACCAGGTTATTCGCAATCCGGGCTCAGAAAACACTTGAAGCGACGGGGTCTCGCGGATGACGCATACGGCTCGGAAGAGCTCGGCCCGTATTCACAACGGCGATTTATCTTTTTAACACTCGATTTATCCCCTAGCCCCGCGTTATCTTGATCGATTAGATAAGGTACGCTCGTCAGAGGATCATAGGTTGCGCTTTGCTATATATACTGGTTTCCAGCCAAGGGAGAGCGGAACAGGCAGTTGGAATCGTCTGAGTTTAGAGATAAATCGGAGTTAAAATAAATCGCCGATAAACTGCCCCCACCTAGAGACAATACCGTTGAATACGCCAGGAGTACTGGCAAAACGAAAACAGTGTTGGAGCCAAACTCGGCAAACTCTGGGGTCCTGCCGATGAACTATGTAAGACTTAGACTGCAGATTTCATGGCAGCCACTGGTCTGAAGATATAAACACGGCCACCAATATCGAACGAAGAAGACCACCTGTGACCACTTGACTGCACATGTAGTGTACACGTCTCACCTAAAATAGCAGTTTCAAGTTTATTCTAGTACTAATATTTGTACATTTGCTGGTATATGTATAATATGAATTCAGTGCATGCTGATGCAGCAAGTGTCTGATGCTTATCCAGCGCTGTGGTTGACTAATTAAAAAAAGGTATTCAGAGAAAAAAGTGAACTTTTTGGCACTTCTTTATTTTGCATTGTAGATCACATAGATAACAAGATCTAATCATTCTGAGCATTTTGACATAAAAATCATTCCTCTAGCTTAATTACAAATGAAATTATGATTTTTTAAATAATTAATTATACCGGACAGCTCGATTTTGATGATTTTCGCCATTTTGGGGGGCTTGCTGGCGGGGAACTGTGAGTTTCAAGATTCTAAAAAATTTTGACAGAATAGTATAGTATTTGTACAATGTGAAATAACCATCATTATTGCTATCATTATGTACATTAGTGAGAGACAGAGCCTCAAACTTTACAAAAACAGTGATTTGTAGGCGGGAAGAAATCGGACGAATAAATAAAGTATTAAAAATTCATAACTCCACTTATAATTATCCGATTTTGAAAAACTAAAATGTTCTGGCCTTTTGACTTTGAGTTCTAACAAATAAACACAAGTCTGAACTTGTTTAACAAAATCTTAAAATCACTTTGGAATACCTATCTACAGTGGCCTCGGTTCGTGTAATGACAGACAAGTCATCAATTTGTGGAAACACAAAGTAATTGACACATTTTCGCATGAACCGAACCATGAATTCTCCTTGATTAAGATCACTTGCGGGGATCACAAAGGCCACATCAACTAACTTTTTGTTCTTTAGTTTGTCACCCTGACAAACTCCCCAACTTTAGGCACTGATGTGGTGGCAGCAGGTGGGTGATCTAATGTGGAGGGACAAGCATAAAGATTTGTATTGCACATTACAAAGTTGATGACGTCAAACTATTGATGACGCTGGCATACGAGTTTCCCCACTCAGATATAAGGGGAAATGTAAACACGTCTATTTCGATTAAGTTTTCTGCTATAAAAAACGAAAAAGTTGCAAAAATAATCAAATATAATGATACATGGAACATAAAACTAAAAGCATGTAAAATTGCTAACCTAGGAAGCAGATGGTCGAATATGATGATAAAAATCGTCGATTTCGCTAGCTACCTTCAAAATTCCGAACACACGTTAGCGATGCACCATGGACCGGATGCCGGGACACGTCACTGTTTTTTGTGCTCCACGACCAAAATAAGTTTGGATTTTCTGTGTAAACGCCATCAGTTTGTGCGGAATTTAGTGGGGAATTTCCTGACCTCTTTAAAATCGGTCGGAACCCCAACTACGAAAAATTGTTTGAGATCTCTTGGGGTGCGTTACCGACGCTACATTTGAGACACCACTGTGTTAAAATATTCTTAGCATGAAAATCTTTTGAATAATTGCAAACTATTAGGGTGCAAAATGAAGTACTTTTGGTATAGTTTGCTGATGTGCATAGTGGACACGCTGAGCTTATGTTGTCGCCGACTTACGAACGTTTAAAAAATGCATCGCAACGGGACACTTCGTGGTGCGTCCGTAACGCACAGTTTCGACCATAATTATGCTAATATCTAGGTCTAAAGAAGAAAAAAAACTGTTTGGCCCCGATTTTTCAATGTATGAAGCCTAAATAAAAAGCACAAATTCTTGGGATAATGGACGGATAAAGTCACAATAGCTGTTTGAGTTGACCCACTGTTGCCGTTCCCACTTTAGGAAGCCATTTTGGGTACACATTTCGAGATTTTATTATTAGTTTGGTATTAAAGCCATCATGCAGATCGCCAATAATATACGAATTTATACATTAACATCATCTTAATGCATTGCCATCATTCAAATGATAGAAGAAGCCATATTTTGAACAAAATCTTTATTGCACCACACACACCATCAATTTGCTCAGTATTGTAGACACTCATACATATTTTGAAGTGACCTTGACCCTGAACTATGGAAGATAACTGTTTCAAACTTAATAATTATGTGGGGCACATGTTATACTTTCATCATGAGACACATTTGGTCACATATCAAGGTCAAGGTCACTTTGACCCTTATGAAATGTGACCAAAATGGGGTAGTGAACCACTAAAAGTGACTATATCTCATGGTAGAAAGTGCCAATAAGCACCATTGTGCTTCCTATGTCTTGAATTAACAGCTTTGTGTTGCATGACCTTGGATGACCTTGACCTTGGGTCAAGGTCACATGTATTTTGGTAGGAAAAATGTGTAAAGCATTTCTTTGTGTATGATGTCATTGGTAGGTTTAGTTGTTTGACCTTGACCTTGAAGGTCACCTGAAGGTCAAGGTCATATAAAGGTCAAGGTCAAGCATGTGAGCCGTATGGGCTTTGCCCTTCTTGTTTCACCTTGGCCTGTTTAGTTTTATTTTGACATGTTTTCACATTGGCCAGTTTGCAGGAGAACCATGTGAAACCAAGCCTGTGATGAGGTGTTGGGCTGACTGAGTGTGAAAATGACAAGAAATTGACATGTCATTACAGGTATTGGCACCGTGCCCGTGGGCCGTGTGGAGACTGGCATCCTGAAGCCTGGCATGGTTGTGACCTTTGCCCCTGTCAACTTGACCACTGAGGTGAGTAGCCAACCTTTATTTGGGTTGTGTACATCTGCTGGCACCATTACAGAAGTCAGAGGTGTGTGTGTGTGTGCATGTTTTCATTTGGGCTCTCAAAGTGAACAGGTAATTTTCAGAGACAAGTTATTACCGAGTGATTATTGCAGCGTTGAGAACATAGTCGGACAATGATCCTTGGCTGGTGGAATGGATGGAAAATCAGTTTTTGGAAGGGACTGTTTCAACTCTTGGATGCAATTGACGTGAATATCTCCTTGAGAAGAGGCCTTCAAGAGTTGTCCATTAGTTTGGTTTCTTGCAGTTTTCCATGCTAGGCTGGTCTTGCTGGTTATGCAACAACTATTTTTCTGAAGCCCATGACGTCCATGTGTAATATTGCACCTGGAACTCCACTTTAGATTGCTATGATTATAAAAGAAAATTATGCAGCCTTGAATGCCCATGTTTGAAACATGCATCCAAGTTCCAGTAACTTTTTGCAAGACTGGCATGTCCAGGGGAAATGTGTGGTGTCCAAGGCTAGACTTCTTTACTCCTGTTCTGGAGGCAACAAAAATGGACTGCTAATATGATCACTTGTGCACTTAATGTTAACTTTGAATGTAGAATTTCAACCCAGAATGATAGTTCCATGGTTCAAAATTCATTTAACTTGTAAGAAGTGTCTCAGTGTGCTCCTTGCCAAGTCATCAGTAAATTTATCAGTGGCGGCTATCCTAAATGTTACATGTGCCTGCAATTTGATACATGGATGCTTTCAGGTGGTGATTAAATTGTGAATGCTATGACATGCAACTGTATTTGAAGTGTTTGAAATGAGGATGGATGGTCTTGGGTGGAAATGGAGGTGCACTGTGCATTTGCTGTCATGGGGATGCAACTGCAGTGGTTTTGGGGTGGGGTAAATTTCCAGATGAATATGATGGAACTGTACCTTGACATCACTACAACGCTGCGTTTGCATCCTGTGCTTGGGGTTGGTATGCTTCCAGGAAAGGTTGGGAGTTTTCATAATATGAAATTTCACAGAAATGGGCGTTTTCATTTTTTTCCTATGTGAACTTGAGGACTTAGTTAGTATTGGCCATGGTTCTTCAGGTGAAGTCTGTGGAGATGCACCACGAGACCCTGCCTGAAGCTACGCCTGGTGACAACGTTGGCTTCAACGTGAAGAACGTCTCCGTGAAGGAGATCCGCCGTGGCTTTGTGGCTGGTGACAGCAAGAACGACCCCCCCAAGGCTGCCAAGAGCTTCAAGGCTCAGGTAGGCCCAGTTTGCAAGACGCTGTGCTGTGCTTTCCTCACTCATGCACGTGGCCTTAACTATCCATCTGTGGGTTCAGTGCTGTGCTGAGCTGTGCTTTCCTCACTCATGCACGTGGCCTTAAGGGGGGACACGGCCTGCAGAATTTCATGAAAAATTTTCAGAAATTGAGTTTCGTGTTAAGCGCGGATTTGGAATCTACAACATCTCCGCTACACGTGTGTGCGATCGATTTTGCTGGCTTAGGTTTCAAAGTATTTTAAACCAATTTGTTTTGTAAGGTACCCACCGCTAGATTAAAAAAAAGTACTAACCAGGAAGCCAAAATGCACAGATTTGAAAGCTTAGTTTCAGCATCTTCCTTCCAAAGAACGCCACATGTTTGGTATCGCATCGAAGCTTCATTTCCCGGCTTTACGTTGCAACTGTTTCCGGTACCGAAGAATAATTACCGAAGGCACACGAAGTACAAATCGGATGCCAGTGCAAACCAATGGAAAGCTTCGAAATAACGGCCTGCCTCTCAGCTAGGCTCTGATTGGCCGCTTGTGTGCGTGATCAGGCGGAAGTGGCTGGCGGAAACGGCCGAACCTTACTTCGACTGGCGGAAGTGGTAGGCGGAAACGGCCGAACCGTACTTCGGCTGTTTCCGGCCTGAACGTCGGCCGCCGAAGCAAACATCGGTTCTTTCCGAAGTGCGCTTACAGCGCGCGAAAGTTCGCGCTATCTTGATCGAGACAATTCTACGGAAGATGCAGAAATGGACGGAAAAAGCAAGCCCAGAAAAGAAATTAAGTCGTGTCAACAGCCTCTGGAGGTTGTGATACAACAGCGATCGCGTTCTCATCTACAGACACGGCACTGAACGAAGCTGTTATCACGGCGGAAGTTGCCGTGATTACGCGATTCTTACAGAAAACGGGAATGTTTTGCTACAGGTGATGCTTTTCACCTAATTATCCTGATATTTTGAATTAAGATAATAAGTTGAAAGTTTGCTACAATGATAACAAATAAACGACACATTCAATGAGTTATGTTATTAAATTGTATCTGTTATGGTTCAGTTGTAGTTAACGTTTAATCTTTCTGAAACTTTAAAGTCAATTTTCTCATAATGTGGTTTTTATTTCTACGGTAGTGATTTTCTCCCCAAAAATAAAGTCACTTAGGATTGAGATAGCTTTCTGAAATTGTGTGTGTATATTTATTAATAAATATTGCATTCAATAAGACCAATCAGAAAGGTGTAGCTGAATTTGCTTAATTTTTGTAAAAATTTAATTATGTTATGCCCGGAGCACATTTTTTGGTTACTTGTTCTAAATTTCACTAAAATTATTGACTCACATGCGAAGCAAAAGTGAGTCTATGGCGGGCGGGCGTCCGTAAAAAACTTAAACGTTGGATTTTTCTCGGAGACTATTAAGTCTATCAACACCAAATGTGGCATGATGGTGTATGATGACAAGGCCTCAAAAAATATACATAGTGACTTGACCTTGCTTCAAGGTCAAGGTCACAGGAGCCATAAATGTGGTCTCAAAAACAGTCATTTTTCACATTTTCCCAATTTTCTCCCAGGTTATTGAGAATGGCGACCTTAGCTACAAGTGGTATATAGGTCAAAGCAAGCCCTATCTTTTGATACCAGTTTGGTTGACCTTGCTTCAAGGTCAAGGTCACAGTAGCTCTTCAAAGTTGGATTGTATACATATTTTGAAGTGACCTTGACCCTGAACTATGGAAGATAACTGTTTCAAACTTAATAATTATGTGGGGCACATGTTATACTTTCATCATGAGACACATTTGGTCACATATCATCAAGGTCAAGGTCACTTTGACCCTTATGAAATGTGACCAAAATGGGGTAGTGAACCACTAAAAGTGACTATATCTCATGGTAGAAAGTGCCAATAAGCACCATTGTGCTTCCTATGTCTTGAATTAACAGCTTTGTGTTGCATGACCTTGGATGACCTTGACCTTGGGTCAAGGTCACATGTATTTTGGTAGGGAAAATGTGTAAAGCATTTCTTTGTGTATGATGTCATTGGTAGGTTTAGTTGTTTGACCTTGACCTTGAAGGTCACCTGAAGGTCAAGGTCATATAAAGGTCAAGGTCAAGCATGTGAGTCGTATGGGCTTTGCCCTTCTTGTTTAGAAGTGTTAGTAATCCACTTATTATATCTTATTGAATAATATAGACCTTCTTCTTTGTTTACAATCATTGTTGATCATAAAAAGGTTATTAATTAAAATTTCACGGAGGGGAGAAAATTGGTATGTTTATTTTTTAGTTATTTTGCTATAACACAAGAACAACTAAGTCTTCAGCAATAAAATTTTGTTTAAATATACCTTCCAGTGTGTTTGTATTCTGTATAAAATTTCATTAGTATAGCTTTCATATTTGCTGAGTTATGATTTATTTTCTATTAATCCGTTTTTGTACGCCATGTCCCCCCTTAAGGGGGCACACGGCGTAGCCACTTTCATGAAAAATCGTCCAAAATCGAGTTTTGAGTTATACTCGGAAACGAGGTCTACAGTGTCTCAATAACACATGGGCACGACCGATTTGCCAGCTTTTCATTCTTTCATTTTTTATTTAATTAGTTTCGAGAGGTACCCATGAAGTTGTGAAAAAATCTAACCTGGAAGTCAAAAAGTGTCATTTTGAGTGCTTGGATACGGCATCTTCCTCCTCAAAACATGCTTCATGTTTGGTATCAGTGTGTAGCGCGTTCACTCCGCTCTTAATGGCGTCTATTTCCGGAGGAAACGAATGCAGTACGGAGGAACACGAAGCGAAAATCGGAAGCCAGTGCTAACCAATGAATGCCACGAGAATAGAGGTCGGCTAAAAAGCTTGCCTGTGATTGGTCAGGTTTCTCGAGGCCAACGCGTGATTGCAGCGTGAGTGACCTACGGAAATGCCCGAAGCAACGATCGGCTATTCCCGCGTATAACGACGAGCATACGTCAGCGGAGTCAAGATGGCTGCCGCTTGAACGCTGCAGCACGCAAAATTGCCGAAGAAACCGAAGAAATTGCTCAGTCAACATCAGTATGGGAAAAAGAGAAAGAGACGCAAGCTAGAAGCAGAAGATTCATCAGCTGTTGCCTCCATAGGTGAGGATTTGACGCCAACAGCCTCCAGAGTTGGCGAATTAGCACCGATCGCCTCCACGTTGAATCGGCGTCCGACACCAACAGCCTTCACGTCGACTGATTCGGTGTCCGCAAAGAAAATGGGGCGCTTCCATCGTGCTACTTCAAGCGAGACAAGCGCATGCCTTTCTGATCAGACTGATGTCAACCTCATTGTCAGAATGAGGAGTCTGAACGAGCTATTCTCTGCCTTCGAGTGTGAGAGCTGTGAGCAGCCCTATCGACTGACGGAGGTCGAAACAGCGAGGATGGGCTCTGCTTGCCAGCTTCAAGTTCAGTGTTCGGCGTGTGGCACCATCATCAGTCAGCTCGCAACATCATCCAAGACGGGCACTACGCACACAGGATTCGATGTCTACCGCCACCTCGTCATAGCAGCAACCTCGACAGAAATCGGATTTACCCAATTGAAGAGGTTTTTTGCTTTGATGAATATGCCACCGCCCATGCGCCTGAAGACTTGGCAGTTTTACCAGAAAGCTGTCCACTCAGGAGCTCATCGGGCAGCTGACAAGCACCTTCAGGAGGCAGCAGAACAAGTGCGAGTGCTGTACGCCGAGATGAACATTGGCGAACCAAATTCTGATGGACACCTGGACATTTCAGTTTCCTTCGATGGAAGCTGGCAGAAGCGAGGGCGAACTTCACACAGTGGTATTGCTACTGTGATAGAGGTCTTGTGGTGGACTATGTGACTCTGTCCAACTATTGCCACAGATGTGAGATAGGGCAGAAAGCAGACTCTGCCGAGTTTGATGAATGGAAGGGAAAGCATAAAGAGGAGTGCCAGAAGACAGTTCACTGCTCTTCCCAGGCGATGGAGGTAGAGGCTGCTGTCATTCTGTGGAGCAGGTCTGAAGCTCGGCAGAACTTCAGATATGTGGAGATGTTGGGGGATGGGGATGGGAAGGCACACTCCAGAGTGAATCAGGCCAGAGTGTATGGTGAGGGAGTGGATGTGCAGAAGATTAACTGTGTCAACCATGTCACCAAGAGGATGGGGACAACTGCCTCTGCCTCCATGATCACGCGTTTCTTACAAGTTTGTGGATTATTTTCAAGGTTGATGCTTTTGCCTTTGAATTTGATAGACTTAGGATGAAATTTAATACCTCAAAGTTTGCTTGCATATGTAGAAATGGATGCCAAAATAGAAAAATCATGTTAGAAATGTGTATCTTTTTTAGTTCAATTGTTATACAAGTGTAAACTTTCCCAAACTTTAAAGTCAAATTTCTCAAAAAGTGGTTTCATTTCTACGGTAATATTTTTTGTCCCTTTAACAATGTGACTTAGAATAAAGATAGAATCTAGAAATTTTGCTTGTTTGTATATAAATGGATGCTAATAGCTATAAGACTAGTTAGAAATCTGTAACTTTATTAGTTAATTTTTAATTAAAGTTTAATCTTGTCATGCCGGCAGCGTTTTTTCATGTGTAAATGCCACTCATCACCAAAAATATTTGTAAGTGTTATAAATACATTTATAATGTTTTATAGCACAATATAGGTCTTCTTCTTTGTACATAACCATTGCTGATCCTATAAAGTGTGATCCTTGTAGTTTGGTAGGGGGTCAAAAATTGTAACGTGCATTTTTCAGTGATTGTGTTATATAACAAAAACTATTCAATCTAGAACAATAAAAATTGATGTGAATTATCCTTGTTGTGTGTTTGTATTGTGTGCAAAGTTTCATTAAGATAGCTAAAACAGTTGCTGAGCAATGAATTTTTTTCTGATACCCCCGTTTTCTACGCCATGTGCCCCCTTAAGAATTGTCATCCCGTATTTGTTTTACTTAGAATGTATCTAATCTCTTGACCACAGAATAGCTTGCTGCATGTTAAGTTTGATCATTTGGGACACTTTCATCGGATTGCAGATTTCCTGATCTGATAAGGAGTTCTCATGTATTTTGAGATTTCAATTTTTTTGTGCATCTGCAGAATTTGCCATGAGACTATGTCAAATGCTGACAAATTTTAGTATGAAATCCTCACGTGTCTTGACTTTTTATTTAGGTCATCATCCTGAACCACCCCGGTGAGATCAAGAACGGCTACACGCCTGTGCTGGACTGCCACACTGCACACATCGCCTGCAAGTTTGCTGAGCTCCTGGAGAAGGTCGACCGTCGTTCCGGCAAGAAGCTGGAGGACATCCCCAAGTTTGTCAAGTCGGGGGACGCTGCCATCGTCACTGTGGTGCCCAGCAAGCTGATGTGCGTGGAGAGCTTCTCCGAGTATGCTCCCCTGGGTCGCTTTGCCGTCCGCGACATGAAGCAGACGGTGGCTGTCGGTGTCATCAAGGAGGTGGAGAAGGCCGAGCCTGGGAGCGGCAAGGTCACCAAGGCTGCCCAGAAGAAAAAATGAGCAGCGCGCGAGTGGCTGCTCAGTGGAGCCGTGACCCGCCTGCAAGTGGCCTCTGGAGAGGACTTCGGAGGCTGCGTGCTGCAGGCACGGCGGCACCTCCCCAGGGACTGTCCCTGTCCAAGCTGTCCAGGCTGGTGGTGAGGGCTTGGACCGACTGGCTGATCCGGTCCAAAGTGCATCGGAAGGAGTTCAGGAGATTACTGACCCTCCCGCCTGCTGTGTCCTCATTGCTGTTCATATTTTTTTGAATAAATGTTCTGGACATAAGTGCTTCTGTGGACCTGCTTTGTTCATTGCATTTTCACTGGTTTATATTTTCATGAATGTTCTTTTAATCCAGCATGGGGGGCAGTGACTGGGGCATCTCTTTTGATTGGGACCACTTGAAGCAGTTGCAAGAGGAGATTGTGTGATTGGGACCACTTGAAGCAGTTGCAAGAGATTGTGTGATTGGGACCACTTGAAGCAGTTGCAAGAGATTGTGTGATTGGGACCACTTGAAGCAGTTGCAAGAGATTGTGTGATTGGGACCACTTGAAGCAGTTGCAAGAGATTGTGTGATTGGGACCACTTGAAGCAGTTGCAAGAGGAGATGGTGCACCCTAGGTGTTGAAGAGATGTCCTGATGTGTCATGCCACTGCATCCAGCAGCTGCTTATTCCAGACTGGAGGGGTTCCAAGCTGCTCCAGGCACTGCAAGTTGACACTTGCTTTCGCTTGATCATAAGTTATCCACGCAGTTTTGTCATGGAGTGCCCAGCTCTGGCATTCATGGGGTTTTGAGTAATGTGGCTCTGGAGGTTTCAAATGGTCCGTAGGAAAACTGCTTCTGAACTAAATAAAATTCTGAGGTCATGTAGTCCAGCACTTCTCTTCCAGATTTTGGAGACAAAACTCATCCCAAATTCTAAGCCCCATTAGGTCTAACAACTATTGTAACAATCGTCACTCACTAAATGTTTCCCTGTCTTGTTCTAGCATTTCCCTTGATCATCTGCAGCAACGTAGATGTGCCAGCTGTGCAGAATGTACACGCTGCAGCCTGCCTGCCTGCATGGGAAACAAGGAGGTGGCTTCACCCCTGCTGGACTGGTCTGTATGACTCGATCCTGTATGGGAAAGTTTCTCTCCAAACCTTCTATGCTTTTACCACCACCAACTCACTTGACCTCGCAATCCATGTTGCTGCAGGTGCTTGGGGGAATGGGAAACTTCCCCTGTAACTGATAGAAACTTGCCTTCCAACATTGGAACTGCTTGCATTAATTTTGGTTGTGATGCTACGCTATAACTAGAAATGTATAGTTGTGGTTATGATAACCGCCCAAATGAAAATGGGGCAGAGTGGTTGACCTGACTTTGCATATGAAAAGCTGTAGCATAAAAACCTCCCCCCGAATTTTACTTGCTTGCCACCTTGGAAGTTCCTCAGTGCTGGTAGAAGTAAAAAGGTTCATCAAATAAAATTCATATCATTTGTTGGATATAACGTTATCCTGACCATTTTAAAAGTAAACTAGAGAATGCTAAGAGTGCAAACCTCCACCAGGCCGTGGAAGAGTAGTCATGTCTGGAAACTACGTTTAGTTTATTTTAGCGCTGTGTCGGCTAGCAGCGTTATCAAGTTTGATGTAATAAACTTCAGTTGTGATAAAATTCATCTTTTTGATCGTAATTCCAAATCTACAAAACTGATTACCAAATTTTTCTGTGTGGGTGAAACCCCGACCTTTCCGTATGTCATCGGGATGTTTTGAACTAATTGAGTAATTTTGCCCAATGATGAACTGAGGGTAAAACAACCTTCTTGGCAAAGGTTGAAAAATCTCATTTTTGACTCGCATGCAAAGCAAAAGTGAGTCTATGTACTCACACGTCGTCCGGGCGGGCGTCCTGTCGTCCGTAAAAAAAACTTTCAACGTTTGACTTTTTTCGGACACTATTAAATCTATTAACACCAAATGTGGCATGATGGTGTATGATGACAAGGCCTCAAAAAACATACTCAGTGACTCGACCTTGCTTCAAGGTCAAGGTCGCAGGGGCCATAAATGTTTAAAAAACAGCCATTTTTCACATTTTCCCAATTTTCTCCAAAGTTTGACATTGGATACCTGACCTATATTTGGTAAATAGGGCAAAGTATCTTTTGATACCAGTTTGGTTGACCTTGCGTCAAGGTCACAGGAGCTCTTCAAACTTGGATTGTATACATATTGTGAAGTGACCTTGACCCTGAACTATGAAAGAACTGTTTCGAACTTCATAATTGTGTGGGGCACATGTCATACTTTCATCATGAGCCACATTTGGTCACATCAAGTTCAAGGTCACTTTGACCTGTATGAAATGTGGCCCAATTGGTCAGTAAACAAGGCCATGTGCAGGCGCCTGCATGGAAACAAATCTAGATGGTAGTGCTATAGGCTCCAAACTTATAGCATGACCAGACCTCTGTACATAGTTCACAACACAACCTCTCAGCATGTGAGCCGTGTGGGCTTTGCCCTCGTTACAGATTTGTTAGACTAGTAGCCTTGTCAGTTTGTAAAGCATTAACAGACTTCAATCCAGGCTTTCCCCTCCATAGAGCGAATTGGCTCTCTTGTACCAAACCTGGTCTGTGTTGCTCCACCACCTCTGATGCCTTGTTTCATCCCATGGGAGATAAGGACTTGTTGGCACCTTTGATGGGCTGTTTCTGGCCAAGCCTGTGAAGAGGCAGTTGAGAACCCCCAACTCTTCATGTTGGTGCTGGACATAGGTCATGCTTGGATTGTTGTACAGTTGCATCTTGCCTGGCGTCTCCTGCTCGTTCACCTTCCCACTACTGGTATCTTGTACATTGATGCTTGCACACAAGAACATCTTCCCACTACTGGTATCTTGTACATTGATGCTCTTGCACACAAGAACATCTTCCTTAGCACCTTGTAGGGCCACCGCCACTAGACTCTACAGCCCTAGAGCCTGGATCTTGGCCCAGGGTCAGTCTGCCATTTCTGTGTGCGTGCACCAGTCTGTCTCTGGCTTCAGCTTCAACCAAACTGCTGTCTTGCGCAGAATCCATTTACCTGACTGGTGACCATGAATTTGACAAAATAATGCAGATGTAGGCAACAATTTCAAGTCAACATGGAGACGAACAGTGAATCAAAGTACTTTATTGGAAAATCTCATGTCGGGTACAAATGGTGAGGATGTGGCATTCACGATAATGACTTCAAATGGATCATGACACTTACAATATCAACCGGAATAACTGTAGAAGTCTTTTACACAGAGATAACAAACTTGCAACTGAACTGTCCACAACAGCACACTTATTCTGAACAGCTTTGTTCAGTTCTTACATGCTTGCCACACCCACAACAATGGACATTTGCACCACAAGCCTACCTACCAACATGCACGCTTGATGCCAGACATCTGGTTGTAGTCGGCAAGGTTTCGCCACACTATGCGACTGATACGCCACTTGTGCTGCACGCTGCGTGCTCTAGAGGTGAAGACACAGCGGTCACGGATACGGGTGATGGAGCTGTCTCGTGGAAGAGATGCAACCTCTTGGTCGGCCACCTCCTGAAATGGAGTAAAATGTCTTGTGTAGCAGCTGTCTAGTTGAAAGCAGTGTGTTACAGCAGAGACTTGAACCAAATTCAATAACAGTAGTTCCCTTGATATTCATCCTGCCACCATAAAATCCTGTAAGCTTGGAAACATTGAACAATGATGAATGTTCTCAAGTCTTCCTACAAGAACAGCTTGCCGATGGCTCATGTGGGAAGTAGCTAGCTTTCTAAGCAAGATATTGGCATATTGAGATGTCTCCAGCAGAGAGCTAGAGACTGGCACTTCACAGGTCCTGGAATTCTAGCAGACAACTGCAGCACAGTCAGATTCTAGTCCTGACAAGACCATGGGGAGACGAAGCAGTGCTTTCTCCAGTGATGTCCTCCCATCCAGCCCTGCTGATGGCGGCCACCACTGCCCTCCCTGCTGATGGCGGCCACCACTGCCCTCCCTGCTGATGGCGGCCACCACTGCCCTCCCTGCTGATGGCGGCCACCACTGCCCTCCCTGCTGATGGCGGCCACCACTGCCCTCCCTGCTGATGGCGGCCACCACTGCCCTCCCTGCTGATGGCGGCCACCACTGCCCTCCCTGCTGATGGCGGCCACCACTGCCCTCCCTGCTGATGGCGGCCACCACTGCCCTCCCTGCTGATGGCGGCCACCACTGCCCTCCCTGCTGATGGCGGCCACCACTGCCCTCCCTGCTGATGGCGGCCACCACTGCCCTCCCTACCTCAGCCCTGCTGATGGCGGCCACCACTGCCCTCCCTGCTGATGGCGGCCACCACTGCCCTCCCTGCCTCAGCCCTGCTGATGGCGGCCACCACTGCCCTCCCTGCTGATGGCGGCCACCACTGCCCTCCCTACCTCAGCCCTGCTGATGGTGGCCACCACTGCCCTCCCTGCTGATGGCGGCCACCACTGCCCTCCCTGCTGATGGCGGCCACCACTGCCCTCCCTGCCTCAGCCCTGCTGATGGCGGCCACCACTGCCCTCCCTGCTGATGGCTGCCACCACTGCCCTCCCTGCCTCAGCCCTGCTGATGGCGGCCACCACTGCCCTCCCTGCCTCAGCCCTGCTGATGGCTGCCACCACTGCCCTCCCTGCCTCAGCCCTGCTGATGGCTGCCACCACTGCCCTCCCTGCCTCAGCCCTGCTGATGGCGGCCACCACTGCCCTCCCTGCCTCAGCCCTGCTGATGGCTGCCACCACTGCCCTCCCTGCCTCAGCCCTGCTGATGGCGGCCACCACTGCCCTCCCTGCCTCAGCCCTGCTGATGGCGGCCACCACTGCCCTGCCTGCTGATGGCTGCCACCACTGCCCTCCCTGCTGATGGCGGCCACCACTGCCCTCCCTGCTGATGGCGGCCACCACTGCCCTCCCTGCTGATGGCTGCCACCACTGCCCTCCCTGGCTCAGCCCTGCTGATGGCGGCCACCACTGCCCTGCCTGCTGATGGCTGCCACCACTGCCCTCCCTGGCTCAGCCCTGCTGATGGCGGCCACCACTGCCCTGCCTGCTGATGGCTGCCACCACTGCCCTCCCTGCTGATGGCGGCCACCACTGCCCTCCCTGCCTCAGCCCAGGTGCAAGCATCAAGATAGGTAAGCATTTCTTCTTTGGATACATTGACATTTAATAAAACCCAAATGTTAGACACATTGTTTTGAACTGGTGTTTCTAGTATCCCTTCTACCAAGCTAAAGACGGCCTAATGTGACAGACTTAATAGGGAAAGTTCCATTTCATTTGTTTTTGTATTGACTTCATTTTATTCATTTAGGGACTCTTACATAACAACAAAATGTGGCGCCGTTTCAAACTAGAGTTGTAGATTCCATTCTTTCATCTTTCCGTGCACTTACCTGCAGCTCTAGAGGCAGGATGGTGTTTTTGCGGATTGCGTTGAGGCGCATCCTCTCTGGCCAGAACTCCTTGATGGTCATGCGGCGCTTGAAGTCGCGGCGCATGCGTGCATCCTGAAAGCGTGTGCGCGCTGGGACCTCCTGTGCCACCGGAGCTGCAGCCTGCAGCAAGGCCGGCCTGCTGCCTCCCAGCAATGCCTGCAGCAAGGAACGGCCAGTGTGAATGCCATGCAGCAATGGAGTTGTGAATGTCGACTGGTGTTGTTGTGAAGCATCAAGGATCATCAGCCAATGTGAATTTTGCATCAAGGATTGACCAGTGGTGTGAATTTTGCATCAAGGATTGACCAGTGGTGTGAATTGCATACAGCAATTTGAGTGTCGGCTAGGTTGAGTGCCGCTGTTCTTCAGACGGCAAGTTCTACTCCTATGCTGTGCTAGAGGAGCTGCTCCGTCCCTAGGACACTACTAATTGTGGTAGTTCATGGATGCTGATATTGTGCAAAGAGCACAAATAAATGTAGGGCTTCAATGTGCTTCATTCCACACTGGGGTGAATGTTCCTGGAGACCTGTGAAGATTCATCATCTAGTCACTGTGCAAACTGGCCTGTTGAGAGTGGACCACAGAAGTAGTTCTAGAACGCTGATGGGTGAAACCATGTTGGAGTTAGCAGTACAGGGTCACACTCCATATCAACTTGTTCCTCGGTGACCAATGGATTACCTGGGCATCAACAAAACCGGTAGGTGATTTTTCACTCACTGCTATTTTCTCTGCATGCCCAAATCACCCCACTTATTCCTGTCTATAATTCGTTGAAGCTTCTTTGAACTATGATTAACCCTTACCGTGGCAGTCGCGTATAAAGACGCGCTCCGCCTAGCTGCGCCACTGTGGCAGTCGCGTATAAAGTCGCGCTCGATACCCCATGCGTTGTCTTAGCTCTACAGCTACATGATAGGCACGTTTAGCTTGCAGAGAATGGTCGCTACCTAGAGATAAGAGATAGGGCCTTGGTTTGACTATCATATAGCACTTGATTTTTTGCGAGAACGAGTTTGCAAGCTAAATTTAGGCGTTGTTGTTGTGCGTCGAGCGAACGTTGAAATTCGCAATGGCTGCCCTGCGCCGGCGTCCTAGAAATCTCTTCGAAGATGTGCAGTTTCTAGACTTCAGTGAAGATTCCGATGATGACAGTGATGACAATGTAGATTTAGCAATTCGAAGAGGCATCCCTGATGAAAACAACCTGTCTCCCATCGCCCAGGCACCCACTGATCGCGAGATCGGAGATGATGTAAACAGTGGCTGGTCGAGGGAGAGGAGCGAAGTGCTGCGATGCCCCTTCACGGGTGAGTCGAAGTTGTGCGTGAATTTGCCTTCGAACCCAGAGCCAATTGATTTCTTCAAATTGTTCATCGATGACTCTGTCGTGGAAGTGATGGTTGACCAGACCAATCTGTATGCTGAGAAGAAGATTCGCACGACCAATCCATCACTGCACTCTCGACTTCGCAGCTGGAAACCTGTCACCAAAGACGAAATGTGCGTGTTCCTTGCAGTAATTTTGAACACTGGACTCGTCATCAAGTCAAGCTTGCCCAAGTATTACTCTACTAGTCCAATCACTGCTACTCCGTTCTTCGGCCAGACCATGCCTCTGAGAAGATTGCAAAGCTTGCTGTCGAATTTCCACTTTGCCGACAACTCGTTGGATGACGGAAGCGATGCTCTCTACAAGATTCGTCCCTTTGTCAACCACCTCCGACAAAAGTTCGTGGATGTGTACTCCCCTGAAGAAAGCCTGAGCTTTGATGAGGGGACATGCCCATGGAAAGGCAGACTGAAGTTCAAGACATACAACCCAGCCAAGCCCAACCGATTTGGCATCAAGCTCTATGAGGTGAGTGAGGCAAGTTCTGGCTACATCGTGGGGTTTGATGTCTACCAAGGAGCCACGCCCACCCCAAACTTCAGCGAAGCAGTGGACACTCCTGAAGACTTCAACCAAACTACAAAAGTTGTGGTAGGTCTGCTGGCTTACTGTGGGCTTCTCTGCAAAGGTCACAGGGTGTATATGGACAATTTCTACTCCAGTCCAGAGCTGTTTGACTTCCTGGAGGTCCACGACACCTACGCTTGCGGCACCCTTCGAGTGAACCGAAGAGAGGTTCCAGAAGCCTTGGGGAAAGGCAAGATAAAGCTCAGTCAAGGCCAAACTGTATTCAGGCAAAGAGGCAGTCTCCTGGCCCTGAAACACCGAGACAAGAGAGATGTCTCAATGCTGACAAACATCCATGATGCTGTCGAGGTGACCCTTCATCGAAGAAACGTTGCAGGTGCTCACACTGTCAAGCCCCTCTGCATTGTGGACTATGTCAAAGACATGGGAGGGGTGGACTTGTCAGATCAGTTGCTTGCAAACTATTCTGCAGTGAGGAAGACTCTCAAATGGTGGAGGAAGTTGTTTCTTCATCTCTTCATGCTGGCAGTTTGCAACGCCTACATTCTCCACAAGAAGTTTGGGCTGAGGCAGCTGTCCCACCATGACTTCAGAGAGTCCATCATCAGAGCCCTGATAGAAGAGTCTCCTGGAGCCCCTCAGCCATCTCCCAGGGGAAGGAAGAATGTTGAGCCTCTCAGAAGGTTGCAGAGCTCCCATGTGCCAGTCCACATTCCAGCCAAGGAAGGTGCAAAGAAGCAGCGTGTGGCAAGAGACTGTGTGGCATGCAACAAGAAGAAGGCGCAGCGAGAAGGCTTCAAAAGAAAACAGACAACCTACATGTGTGATGTCTGCCAGGTGCCCCTCTGTGTGACTCCTTGCTTTGAAGCATACCACAAGAGGACTGACTACAAGAGATTCTTGCAGCAGCCTGAAGCAACTGGTGGTCCCTCCCCCACCCCTTCTACCTCCACTGGTGGTGTCTCTCCCACCCCTTCCACCTCCACTGGTCGTGTCTCCCCCACCCCTTCCACCTCCACTGGTGGTGTCTCCCCCACCCCTTCCACCTCCACTGGTGGTGTCTCCCCCACCCCTTCCACCTCCACTGGTGGTGCCACCTTCCACCTCCACTGGTGATGCTACCACCTCCAGGGCTGGAAGAAGGACCAAACCCTGTGCAGCAGTCACCTCAGGTGAACAGCATGACTGAACACTTGTATCATTTGCATCCCCCCCCCCCCCCCAATCAGATTTTTTTTTCAATGAAACAATCAGATTTTTGTAAATGAGAATGGTTCAGTCTTCCCTGATACTTACCCTTAGCATTAAAATATTTCTTCTGTAGTTGACTGGACTCTTTTCGATTCTCTTTGGAATTCCATATATTTTTGCATGTAAGGTGACAAATTAGTGTATATATATGAGGCTGTGCCAAAACGTGCTGGGGGGGTGCTTGGACATTTGTGACAAATTAAACCTTTTCAGTTGATTATTTTTTGTGTTTGAAGTGATACTTTAGTCTTTGATGAACACATTTTTGTAATAAAAGAATGGTTTGTGCATTTGGGAAATGTGTACTGTTTGATAATATGCCATGATACGCTAATATTGAGAAAAGCCACATGTGCAGCAAAACTGACCACAGAAGCCATTAATATCATTTCATACAACTGGTGTTGATTTATTTCTAGTGAACAGACCCAGCAGAAGCATTATCAGTCTTTAAAAGTACATTTGGAGCCAAATCTTGAATGCAGCGTCACGTAATATCGCAAGACGCTCAAAAATCATAAAAGTCAAAACTGATACTTTCTGCTGAGTAACCACAAGAAGTATAAACAATTAAATAAAATATAACACTTCAACAGAAACACTGACAGATGATAAACATATCCCTAAAAGTGTTTAAAGTTTGCTAAAACTAGTTAAACATGTTGCTGTACCGGTCACGTGTTACAAAATGTTGATGGACATGAAAATGTTCATAATATTTGAAATAACAACCAGAATGTTATACATACACTAACTTTTCAGTTACAATCTAAAGATTGGGTTATTTCTGGAGTATGGAAACAGAAACAATAGCAAAACATGTTCAAAGCAAGTCATAACAGCATTCTACCTGTCACGTGTTACACTGTTGTCAGTGGACATGAAATCATTCAAAATGTCAAAAATGACAACTATAATATTAAATAAACCTTTTGGATACAGTCATATTTTGAAGATTAGGTAATTATGGAACATCAAAACACACAAAAAAGTAACATCATGTTCAAAACAGGTCAAATCTGCGTTCTACCTGTCACGTGTTACATGGAGTCAGTGGACATGAAATCATTCAAAATGTCAAAAATGACAACTATAATATTAAATAAACCTTTTGGATACAGTCATATTTTGAAGATTAGGTAATTATGGAACATCAAAACACACAAAAAAGTAACATCATGTTAAAAACAGGTCAAATCTGCGTTCTACCTGTCACGTGTTACATGGAGTCAGTGGACATGAAATCAATCAAAATGTCAAAAATAACTACAATATTCAAATAGACATTCAGAATACATTTTAAACCTAAAGACTAGGTACATATAAAACATTAAAATGCAATCAAAAGTAATATCATGTTCAAAACCAGGTCAAAATAGCGTTCTACCTGTCTTGCGTTACGCTCTATAGCTGGACAGGAAAAGATTCAATGCACTCAATTAGAATCTGATTATCAAACAGCAAATTATAAAAATTTTAATCTTAATGGTATGTGTTAGAAAACATGGCTTGTTTTCTTTTCAAAACATATCTTATCCTAAATAGCAACACAATGAAACAGGAAAAGGGTATACTTGACAAACATTGATACCATGTCAAAACAACAAACACAATGTGGCACTATCATGAAATCTTAGCCTTCAAGGCAAAGTCATTTAAAGAAGTACAGCTGGCAGCAGTTTGTAGACCGCTTGGTGTCTATTTCAATGTTGACTTTCTTTGATTTGCACAGGAAAACCAGCATATCCTCCCAATATTCTTCTGGGCAGCTGTCCCAAAAGAAGAAGTCCTCGGCCTGACACATGAACCTCACATACACTTCGGATGTTTCACACCCCAACACCTGCAACACAAAACAACCAATAACTTTCTGTTTCTACTGGCAAAAACAACAGAAAATATTCAGATTTGAAAAGTAAAATCCAAGATTGTCAAGGTTCTCAATTCAATCGAAAATGTAATTGGTTGTACGTAAACTCCTTGCAAAATCATAATTAAAAAAATAATATTCGATTCTTTTTTTTTCGTGGTTGTTGGGGGTGGGGGTGGGGGATAAAACAGTCCCATGAAAATATTCCTTCGGGACCCCTGCTAACCCAAATGCATTTTTTCAGCTTTGGCTACAATCGTTACAAGGGCATAAACGTCTCTTCCTAAATTGTTACACTGACATGAACGTGTCCTCCTGAATCGTAACACGGACATAAACAGAACCATGTCCGAGATCAGTGATTTCTCCACATTTGGTCACTAAAAACCCGCGGGACAAAAACTGGCCAGAGGATTGTATTTTTCTTCCATCATATTTGCCTCCCAAAAGTAGCAATCAGTTATTATAAGCTAATTCAATTCGCAGAGAGAAGAATTATCTGTAAAACGTAACAACAGGTCACGCGTAACACCGTGCCCTGAGCAGACAGTAAAATATTTTCTCACCTTTTCGGATCGTCGTCTCCATAATTCACAATCGAATCCACAGACTGGAAATGCCGTAGAAGCAAAGCTAGTGGTTTCCACGCTTTCGTATCAAATTCTCGCGAACTTCTTTGTGAAAATTGCAAAAATAACAAAATTGGTCAAACGTAACATTCGGACATTAAACTTCATCGTTTTGTTTTGCTGCAAGATACAATAACTTCGCAGATTCTGACTCAAATGTAACACACTGCTTTTATTTCCTCGAATACGAAACTATCGTTTTCATCCAAAATGGATGCCATTCAAAGCGCCAAGACCGACGAAATCGAATCTGTAAACATGTTGGTCTGCGGACATGAGCCCTTCGAAAAAAACGGCTATTTACTGAGCGATATTTTCGGTAAATTCTGGTTCTAATTACGATTGTTGCACATTCTACAACGAGTTGCATGCTTAGACTGTTTGAAATACGCAGATTAAAACCGATGCAGTGATGCAGATCATGAAAAATCGAAAGTTTCCAGAGGACACCAAAATGTCCAAAATGTTTTGGGGCCGTTTCCGGTGTATGTTTGAAACATTTTATTCTTTTATTTGACATTCACAACAGCAACAAGCTTAAAAACATTAAAAAAGCATTCATCAAACTTCCCTTTTCAAAGCACAATGCATGTAAACATGTTGGGGTAATCCAGTTAATTAGACTTGCTTTCCAAACACACATGGGGTCCGAAATGGCACCTTTTGGCACAGCCTCATATAAGTTACATGATTTTATACTTGACATTTAGAATGTTTTGCCCTCTCTTTCCTTGGAGCATTAGTAACATTTTAGCAACATATTTTGTCAGCATTTATTGCATAGCTGAACAGAAATAATATAAATGTATCAGGAGATGTCCGGAAATAACCCTTGTGGATTTTTTGTACAACACATGGTTTCCTAATGATGTATCATGATTTTGAGAACAATAAGTGCATGAGAAATATTTTGTTTTTCCTAATGTCATATCATGAGACTATCTTCAGACAATTTCTTTATAATTTTAGCACTGGAAATTCTTGTGTACAATTGAGCTTGGCCAATTAATGATGCCTCAAATTTCCTAATTTTGTCATTTTGAAAAATTATGAATAAATGTAGATTGAAAATAGAAAGGCAATGTTTGTTTTATGTTGTTGTTGGTTCATTTCTGAACATTTCACCAATACATTGTGTCTGTGTAAGTTGTACTGTTAAGGAGCTATGATAAAAAGAAGTAAGGTGGTGCGTTTTTTTCTTCCGAAGTCCTTGTTAATTTGCCACAGAAGGACAGTGATGGCTTTGTTATGACGCCACCGTAAGGGTTAATGTATGACTAATTTAGCCGATGTCACAGGACCAGTTTTTCAGTGAACATCCAGCAAAGTTGGTGGCATAGAAAATCTGGAACTTCATAGCATTACACAGGGGGGGGGGGGGGGGGAGGAGGAGGAGAGAAAAATACATGTGCTTTAAAGAAGCTGTTTTATTTGGAATTTTTAAATTTTAAACTGAACTTTGTGGTTTGAAATTTTTATCTTGCCTTGTGACTTTTCTCCCTCCTTTTCCCATTGCCTGGTCACATCAATGACTAGCAAAGTGCCAATGCAGAATTTCACTTGCTTGAATATTGATCACTGCATGAAATATCTAAATTGACTGTCCTGTGTAGCAATATATTTTCCAGGGAATGAGTATACTGCAATGGAATCATATCAGAAAAGCACACTCATGTCATTAAGTTTATATTTTTGTTGTTTGGTGGGTGGGTGGGTTTACACTTACAGTAACCACCAAAAGGACCTTATCTTACACCCAAAGACAATTCTTTCACCACAGATCGAAATTTCAGAGGGTCAAGTCTATCTCGTCTACCAAGACCTTGCATCACTGTGTGCCATAACAGAGATTAATTGCATCATGATATGGCAAGTCTATGGGCAGTAAGTACGTATTTCATCACCATGTGTCACTTTGTCAAATTGCACCATCACACCACAACCTGTTGCACAACTGTGAGACACAGTTGACACCAACAGGGAAAAGCAGTTTGTCAACTATACCTATCTGGACTTATTGTGTGAATGAACCTTGGGCCGTGCGCTTTCTATCGTTGCACGTAATTATGTGGTGCAACACATCGACTCTAAATGTGATACGCAATAAAACGTCTGAGCCTTGACCAGGAGTCACCAGCATAATTTAGCCTAAATCAATTCCGTGTGCTACTCAGAATTTCGAATTACTACCCGCTCGATTCGATTAGAGTTTGCGTTGCCTCTCCGTCGCTCAACATTGCAACAATGGCATAATCAAGTGTTGAAACGTAACAGAAAACCACAACACTAATTTGACATTCAAAAGTGGGGGGAAAAAAATCATTCGCGCAAGCTTCCTGACTCGGATTTGGTCGCTCGTGTTTATTTTTAGCAAGAAACGTTCGGTCTAACTTCGGACTACATTCGTGATTGGAATAAATCGCTCAAGGTGACTTGAAGGTCAAGAGAAAACCTAGTACAATGGATTTATACATACGAAGAAAAATAGCCTAAAAGTAAAAGCATCAAGGCTGTGGATGATATGCGAGAATAAAACGTACACCGGTTTAGACTTATTTTCAGTGCAGTAGTGTAAACACGTGGTCGAAATAATCTCGACATGTCGATTGTAGTTGATGAACAGTAGAGAAATAATGCGCAAAACGCATGCTTACATTGCACGTTCGCGACACGATGTGGATTGGCGACATCAGTTTATTCCACTGCGCTGCCATGGTGCAGGGGATCCTGACGTGCGCAAAATTTGTCGATGAAAGCAGACGGCCACTACGAAGCGCTGGCCGCCATTTTCATCATTGCAATGCGGGTCGAGCTCGGACGGGAAGTCGGTGCTTTGACTTCCGGTGACGTCAATTCGCAGACCCCTCTAAGGCCGTATATATATCTTGGGTTTGGCCTCAGGTTCACCCTTTTCTAGCGTGTTTCTCGGCCTATTCGTGTGAGTATGCGCTTTCGGTTTAATCTTGATGCGATTCTTTTCGAATCTATATCATCACGCCATTTTAGATACGTCATATTACCTAGAATTATATAAATAACATGTGGTGAAACTATTTTTCCGCTCTTTAAATGGTTATTTTACGTATTTTCCTACCGAAATATTTTCTGCTGTCGGCGTACACGTCGTGAGCTATTCAACATGGCGGTATGATCATGCTATTTTCATAATGAAATATTTTCCATTTCTTTGTAATTAATAGCAACAATTGATCTGCACACACGTAGAAACTAACCAAACGAAAATTTTCTGGGATAGGAATATAATTCGTGACGGAACTTCAACTCTGATATTCGTTATGAAGCCTCGATGCTTTTGCCAATGTAGTAATCATGTTCTGATGCAATGTGCGTGAAACAGCACTAGAAAAGTGGGACTTACGCTACATGTAATGTAGGTTACTTTTTAACATAAATTTATTTCCTGATGAGAAAATGCTTGTGTGGATCACAAATAATAACATTTTGGTGGTGTGGTGTAAGTGCTGTACAGACGACAAAATGGCTGTCTTGCCGGCTGTCGTCTGAAAGGAATATTAGAATTACTTTTCTCTCTATGCCGACCTGTGAGATGGGGGTCAGAATAGACCCACCGCGCCGCCCTACGCGATTCGTAAGATTAAGAGGCGAATAAATAGGGACATCGTAACTTGACTGATCTCACTCTTACTTTAATATTATCATTCTCTGTGAGAAATGGCCTTCCGAGGCTGATAACCCGATTTCTGATAGCTTGGCATAAGCCTTTAGTTCATCAAGCTAGTCGATGATGCTGGCACACTGCACTTGATCGCCGCCATGTTTGCTGGGGGACACGTGTAAGAGTTCGCGAGGAAAAGCTAGAATAATCTATTTCATGTTGCCTTCTCTCGCCATATGTGGTAATTGATCAACCGCATTGCCTCAACGTGATTTCCATAGGATAGGGTGTGAATCACAGAATCTCTCGGGGACAAAAATTGCCGGAGATTAAAAACCCTACTAGCTTGATAGATTTGAGCAAAAACCCCCCCCCCCCCCCCCGAAATTCTCAGAATAAGTTATTTTCCAAGAGTACAAAAGATATGGGGGGATGTTGGTGACTTATCAAACAAGTCATGATCATTTAGAGAAACAAGTGCACGATAGAGAAACAATACTGATTTCATGCTGTTAACAACAATTTGGCATGTTTATGACCAGTGTAATGTATACATATAGTATGTGTACTGGATTTCGGGAGGTAGAAGTGCCAGTTGTTGGTTCACTTGCACATTGCGTCAACACCGTGCAAGACACTTGATGTAGCCTTGATTCAGTTCAAGAGGTTACTGTGCCCAACCTTGACCCCTGTCAGGCTGATGAATGCAGCATGCAATTTAGAGCTCATTGATGTTCACATAGGTTGCCTTATAGGCATGCTCTGCCACAAAAGGTGGTATGAGAGAGATTAGTTGTAGAGGATAGTTTCACAGCAGTGAAGTGCACTAATGTGTGTGGTTAAGTGGCATGTAATACGTGTTGCTTTTCCCCTGTGCAGATCTGCCGACTACATACCAAAGACAAACATGGGGAAGGAAAAGATTCACATCAACGTTGTGGTCATCGGCCACGTCGACTCTGGCAAGTCCACCACCACGGGACACTTGATCTACAAGTGCGGTGGCATCGACCCCCGTACTATTGCCAAGTTCGAGAAGGAAGCCTCCGAGGTAAGATTCATTTAGATTATGCCATTTGAAGTCTTTCTGTTGCTGGCAGCCTTTGCGCTAAATTCTCAGTGCAGTGACAAGTAGAGCATTGCTGGAATCTGCTTGTGAATATTATGAGCCCTCGTCTGCATTGGTTTCTAATGACTTAGCTTTGAAATTTAAAACATGTCATTCTCTTAGACATTTTGGATGAAAGCTTATGTACTGCTGAAGTCATTTGTAATGGCTTTGAGTTAGTTTTCTTGGGGATGGGGTGTGTGTTGTGGTAAGGTAACATGGCCCCCCATAATTAGGAAGGCCTGAAATTGATATTAAAGAGCCCAGAGAGAACTAATAATTTTATTCTTACTAATGCTAAGAAATGTTTTTTCAAATACTGAAATAGTGGATTCCCTGAGTGCTTGAAGGGCAGGGTAGATGGGACAGAAGTTAGTTGTTTACCATGGATTTGTTCAGGGCCCGTATTCACAACGGCGATTTATCGGCGATTTATTTTAACTCCGATTTATCTCTAAACTCAGACGATTCCAACTGCCTGTTCCGCTCTCCCTTGGCTGGAAACCAGTATACAGCAAAGTGCAACCTAGAATCCTCTGACGAGCGTACCTTATCTAACCGATCAAGATAACACGGGGCTAGGGAATAAATCGAGTGTTAAAAATATAAATCGCCGTTGTGAATACGGGCCCAGGGTAGCAGAGGAGATGAAAATGTTACGTCAAGTTACCATAACTTTTTCTCTTATGGCTTTTTTTAAACTCTCATGCGAAGCAAAAGTGAGTCTATGTACTCACCCGTGTTGTCCGTCCTGGCGTCTGTAAAAAAAATCTTTAACGTTGGATTTTTCTCGGAGACTATTAAGTCTATCAACACCCAATTTAGCATGATGGTGTATAATGACAAGGCATCAAAAAACATACATAGTGACTTGACCTTGCTTCAAGGTCAAGGTCGCAGGGGCCATAAATGTTGTCTAAAAAACAGCCATTTTTCACATTTTCCCAATTTTCTCTGAAGTTTTTGAGATTGGATACCTGACCTATATATGGTGTATAGGGCAAGTAATCCCTATCTTTTGGTACCAGTTTGATTGACCTTGCGTCAAGGTCACAGGAGCTCTTTAAAGTTGGATTGTATACATATTTTGAAGTGACCTTGACCCTGAACTATGGAAGATAACTCTTCCAAACTTCATAACATTTTAGTACACATATTATACTTTAATACTAGGTCACCCGTGTCGTCAGTCCGAGCGTCCAGGCAGACCGGGCGTTCTGTAATCCGTAAAAAAAAACTTTTAACGTTGGATTTTTCTCGGAGACTATTAAGTCTATCAACACCCAATTTGGCATGACGGTGTAGGATGACAAGGTGTACAAAAACATACGTAGTGACTTGACCTTGCTTCAAGGTCAAGGTCACAGGAGCTCTTCAAAGTTGGATTGCATATATATTTTGAAGTGACCTTGACCCTGAACTATGGAAGATAACTGTTTCAAACTTAATTATGTGGGGAACATGTTATACGTTCATCATGAGACACATTTGGTCACATATCATCAAGGTCACTTTGACCCTTATGAAATGTGACCAAAATGGGGTAGTGAACCACTAAAAGTGACCATATCTCATGGTAGAAAGTGCCAATAAGCACCATTGTGCTTCCTATGTCTTGAATTAACAGCTTTGTGTTGCATGACCTTGGATGCAAGGTCAAGGTCACATGTATTTTGGTAGGGAAAATGAGTAAAGCAGTTCTTAGTGTATGATGTCATTGCTAGGTTTAGTTTGACCTTGAAGGTCAAGGTCATGTAAAGGTCAAAGTCAAGCATGTGAGTCGTATGGGCTTTGCCCTTCTTGTCTATGGTTACATTTCTATCTTTGCTAAATAGTGGTGACATCTGTGATAATTGTTACGTTATTCTCCATCTTTAGATGGGCAAGGGCTCCTTCAAGTACGCCTGGGTGCTGGACAAGCTGAAGGCCGAGCGCGAGCGTGGCATCACCATTGACATCGCCCTGTGGAAGTTCGAGACCACCAAGTACTACGTGACCGTCATCGACGCCCCTGGCCATCGTGACTTCATCAAGAACATGATCACTGGCACCTCCCAGGCCGACTGCGCTATTCTGATTGTGGCTGCTGGTGTGGGCGAGTTCGAGGCTGGCATCTCCAAGGAGGGCCAGACCCGAGAGCACGCCCTGCTGGCTTTCACTCTCGGAGTGAAGCAGTTGATTGTGTGCGTCAACAAGATGGACTCCACTGAGCCTAAGTTCTCTGAGGCAAGTGAAACGAGGATTTCTTTTTGAAATCCAGAAACTGGACATCTGAATTTCAAGTACATGTAATTTTTTTGTGTGAGTTAAAGTATGTTGTGACCTCCTATGGACTGAAGCCTCGACTTGAGAGCCAATATTACTTTTTGCCATCGAGTTTCTGAAAGTAATGCCCTCATTTATTTGTATTCTTCTAGTTTTGCATTTGTTTGACAGACGCGTTTCAAGGAAATCGAGAAGGAAGTCAGTGACTACATCAAGAAGGTGGGCTACAACCCCAAGACTGTGGCCTTCGTGCCCATCTCGGGCTGGCACGGTGACAACATGCTGGAGCCCAGCGAAAACATGCCTTGGTTCAAGAGCTGGAATGTGGAGCGCAAGGAGGGCAACGCTTCTGGCAAGACCCTCTTCGAGGCTCTGGACTCCATCCTGCCCCCCAGCCGCCCCTCCGACAAGCCCCTGCGTCTCCCCCTGCAGGATGTCTACAAGATTGGAGGTATGCCCTAGCAATCATCTCATTGCTTACCATGTGGTGCATTTTGCTGCAGGAAAATCTGAGAACTGAAGGCCTGTAAGCTAGCAGAGAGATGCCATGGGTTGTGAATCATGCATATGTTGGCAAGTTGGAGCACGTTATTGCATGCATGTCAGTTTTTTTTTTCATCTGATGGTGTGCTTGGAAGTCTGTAGAACCATGAAATGTTGCATTAGGGAGGTGTTGGCTGTAATTGGAGAACGAGTTTGATCAGGTGCTCTTCACAAATAATTTATCAATTGAACACTGTAAGCATCAACCATGTGGAGCAACTTGCAGTTGTGGGCAGCTGTATTGTAGAGGTGGTGATGAATGCTGTGGCGTTGCAGGTATTGGCACCGTGCCCGTGGGTCGCGTGGAGACTGGCATCATCAAGCCTGGCATGGTGGTCACCTTCGCCCCAGTCAACCTGACCACTGAGGTGAAGTCTGTGGAGATGCACCACGAGACCCTGCCTGAAGCTCTGCCTGGTGACAACGTTGGCTTCAACGTGAAGAACGTCTCCGTGAAGGAGATCCGCCGTGGCTTTGTGGCTGGTGACAGCAAGAGCGACCCCCCCAAGGCCGCCAAGTGCTTCAAGGCCCAGGTAGGTGGTTGTGGTGTAGAGTTGGTATAAATAAGTATAGCATGCTAGAGTGAACCTCGTGCCAAGTGCTTCAAGGCCCAGGTAGGTGGTTGTGGTGTAGAGTTGGTATAAATAAGTATAGCATGCTAGAGTGAACCAGGTGCCAAGTGCTTCAAGGCCCAGGTAGGTGGTTGTGGTGTAGAGTTGGTATAAATAAGTATAGCATGCTAGAGTGAACCTCGTGCCAAGTGCTTCAAGGCCCAGGTAGGTGGTTGTGGTGTAGAGTTGGTATAAATAAGTATAGCATGCTAGAGTGAACCTCGTGCCAAGTGCTTCAAGGCCCAGGTAGGTGGTTGTGGTGTAGAGTTGGTATAAATAAGTATAGCATGCTAGAGTGAACCAGGTGCCAAGTGCTTCAAGGCCCAGGTAGGTGGTTGTGGTGTAGAGTTGGTATAAATAAGAATAGCATGCTAGAGTGAACCTCGTGCCAAGTGCTTCAAGGCCCAGGTAGGTGGTTGTGGTGTAGAGTTGGTATAAATAAGTATAGCATGCTAGAGTGAACCAGGTGCTAGTGGCACACAGGAATCCAGCTTTTATGGAACTATTAATTTGGATAACCAAGAGAATGCATTTTGCAGACTTCCAAGTGGCTGCTAATTTGCTGCACACGTGGAGTGTAAGTTTTCAAGACTGATG
>JAWQFJ010000197.1:7500-14707 GCA_034096865.1 Theodoxus fluviatilis | reverse complement strand
GGGCAACCGGAAAGAAGGCTATTGCAGTAGTCGAGGCGTGAAAGAATGAAAGCACAGACGAGAGTTTGAGTAGCTTCTTGTGTGAGAAGATGACGAATTGCACTGATCTGTCTGATGTGCATGTAGGCGATCTTGCATGTGTTCCTGACGTGTTCCGACATATTGAGATGACAATCTAAGGTAACACCAAGGTTCCTAACTGATGGAACGAACTCCACATCACAGTCGCCAATCTTAAGAGAAGAAGGGAGGGCATCAGTGGCTGTCCTGCTTGATCTTACTAGCATGCATTCTGTTTTACTGTCATTCAGTTGAAGCTTATTAAGGTCATCCAGTTCTTAACATCTAGAACACAGTTTTGCATGGATTCAACGGTGGGTTGGATTTGATCGAGGGTAGCTTCTTTGTAAAGCTGGTTGTCGTCGGCAAATGCATGTTGGTTTATGGAATGCGAACCTACAATGTCGAACAGGGGTTGCATGTACATGACAAACAAGACGGGTCCGAGGACGGAGCCTTGGGGGACACCAAAACTGACTGAAGAGGTGGCTGATGTCAAGTTATTTACAGATACTGTTTGCTGTCTATTTGAGATGTAGGAGTGAAACCAAGAAAGGGCCGTGTTAGTGATTCCGTAGGTGTTCTGCAGGCGAGTGAGGAGAATGGAGTGGTCTATCGTGTCAAATGCTGCGGAGAGGTCGAGTAGGGTGAGAAAACATACTTTGCTATTGTCAAGGGAGGTAAGGAGATCATTAGCTATCTTCAGTAGGGCGGTTTCAGTGGAATGGTTTGATCGGTAAGCAGATTGAAGTGGGTGTAGCAAGTTGTGAGAGGACAGGTGTTCAAGAAGTTGATTGAGGACGATTCTCTCCACGACCTTCGACAGAAATGACAGGTTTGACACTGGTCTAAAATTCTTGAGATCGTTGGGGTCTAGACTAGGTTTCTTGAGGAGGGGCTTGACTAATGCTGACTTGAAAATATCTGGAAAAGAGCCTGACACTAGTGAGTCGTTGATGACGGACGTGATGGTGGGGAGAAGGGCGTCTAAACACTCTACGAGGAGGGGAGTGGGGATGGGGTCAAGTTCACATGAGGTGGGGGTGGCATTAAGAATCACCTTTTTCACAGTTTCTTCAGAAACACTGTGAAATGTTGAGAGCGGATCACCCTGGAAGGAACGCTCAGTGACTGGAGGGGTGGGGGGAGACTGCTTATCAAGACTTTCTCTAATGGACTTAATTTTGCCTTCAAAGAATTCCAAAAAGCGGGACGGGAGCTCAGAAGGAGCATAAATAGTGGGGAGTAAGGAAGATTTGGTCTTACCCAGAAGCTGGTTACAGACACTGAACAGTTCCCTGCAAGATGACCCCTCCACGATCTTGGCACTGTAAAAGGCCGTCTTGGTGGCCTGAACAAGCTTTGTCACACATTTCTTTGCTTTGTTGTACAGCTGTTTGTGCACTGTTAATCCGGACTTCAACCATTGTCTCTCAGCCTGACGCCTCTGCCGCTTTGCGGCCTTAATCTCTTCACTGAACCAGGGGGCGTTCACATTGCGCGAGGAGACCTTGCGCTGCGCAGCAGGCGCGTGAGCGTCCAGTACGTCACGAAGGGTAGAGTCAAGGTCAGCAGCAGAAGGCGTAGGAAAGTCAGCAAGACGCTGCCTAAGATCGTCCTGAAACACATTCCTATCGATTGCACGAATGTTACGAGCGATGACGACGACAGGCTGAGGACGCGGAACGGCGACGTTGAGACAAGCCATGACACAGTAATGGTCCGTGGTGATTGCGGTGGAAACAGTGGTGGACTTTACTAGCTTATCATCAGAACGATGAACGAGCCAGTCGATAACATGACCCCTAACATGGGTAGGAGCACATACAACCTGAGTGAGATCAAAAGTAGCGAGAATGTCCAAGGTCTTCTCTGTGAGCGATTCATGAGCACAATCAAAATGAACGTTAAAGTCACCAAGAATGACCGACGACCCTGAAAGGGTGTTACACAGTTCAAGCAAGTCGGGAAGCTGCTCAACAAACAAGGAGTCCTTAAGCCTGTTCTTTCGACTGGGAGGGGGACGATACAAAAGGACAAAATGGACAGTTTGCTGGGGGAGGGTCAAATTAACCTGAACTAACTCAAATGAAGTGTGCACAAAGTCCAACTTGGTCACAAACGAGATGTTGCTAGCAAAACAGTCATTAAAATGACTGCAAGTCCACCGCCTCTAGAACGGCGAGGGAACGACTTGATGGAGAAACCAGGAGGAGTCAGATCCGCACAGGCTACACCATCGCCTGCTGATTTGAGCCACGTTTCGCACAAAAACATGAGATGGCACTGTCTTTCTATTTTCAATCTATATTTATTCATAATTTTTCAAACTGACAAAATTATGAAATTTGAGGCATCATTAATTGGCCAAGCTCAATTGTACACAAGAATTTCCAGTGCTAAAATTATAAAGAAATTGTCTGAAGATGGTCTCATGATATGACATTAGGAAACCATGTGTTGTACAAAAAATCCACAAGGGTTATTTCCGGACACCTCCTGATACATTTATTATTTATATTATTTCTGTTCAGCTATGCAATACATGCTGACAAAATATGTTGCTAAAATGTTACTAATGCTCCAAGGAAAGAGAGGGCCCAACATTCTAAATGCCAAGTATAAAATCATGTATACACTAATTTGTCACCTTACATGCAAAAATATGTGGTATTCCAAAGAGAATCAAAAAGAGTCCAGTCAACTACAGAAGGAATATTTGAATGCTAAGGGTAAGTATCAAGGAAGACTGAACCATTCTCATTCTAAAAAATCTGATTGTCTCATTGGCACCACCAGTGGAGGTGGAAGGGGTGGGGGAGACACCATCAGTGGAGGTAGAAGGGGTGGGGGAGGGACCACCAGTTGCTTCAGACTGCTGTAAGAATCTCTCATAATCAGTCCTCTTGTGGTATGCTTCAAAGCAAGGAGTCACACAGAGGGGCTTGTAGAGTAATATTTGGACAAGCTTGACTTGATGACGAGTTCAGTGATCAAAATGACTGCAAGGAACACGCACATTTCATCTTTGGTGACGGGACAGGTTTCCAGCTCAGCTGCGAAGTCGAGAGTGCAGCGATGGATTGGCAGACCTGTGCACTTGTACGATAAAATCGTAATTTTTACGATTTTCGCCTGGCATGAACGATAAAATCGTAATTTTTACGATTTTCACCTGGCATGAACGATAAAATCGTAATTTTTACGATTTTCGCCTGGCATGAACGATAAAATCGTAATTTTTGACTCACATGCGAAGCAAAAGTGAGTCTATGTACTGAGCCGTGTCGTCCGTGCGGGCGGGCGGGCGTCCGTCCGTAAAAAAACGTTGGATTTTTCTCGGAGACTATTAAGTCTATCAACACCAAATGTGGCATGATGGTGTATGATGACAAGGCCTCAAAAAACATACATAGTGACTTGACCTTGCTTCAAGGTCACAGGAGCCATAAATGTGGTCTCAAAAAGTCATTTTTCACATTTTCCCAATTTTCTCCCACGTTATTGAGAATGGCGACCTCAGCTACAAGTGGTATATAGGTCAAAGCAAGCCCTATCTATTAATACCAGTTTGGTTGACCTTGCTTCAAGGTCACAGGAGCTCTTCAAAGTTGGATCGTATACATATTTTGAAGTGACCTTGACCCTGAACTATGGCAGATAACTGTTTCAAACTTAATAATTATGTGGGGCACATGTTATACTTTCATCATGAGACACATTTGGTCACATATCATCAAGGTCAAGGTCACTTTGACCCTTATGAAATGTGACCAAAATGGGGTAGTGAACCACTAAAAGTGACTATATCTCATGGTAGAAAGTGCCAATAAGCACCATTGTGCTTCCAATGTCTTGAATTAACAGCTTTGTGTTGCATGACCTTGGATGACCTTGACCTTGGGTCAAGGTCACATGTATTTTGGTAGGAAAAATGTGTAAAGCATTTCTTAGTGTATGATGTCATTGGTAGGTTTAGTTGTTTGACCTTGACCTTGAAGGTCACCTGAAGGTCAAGGTCATATAAAGGTCAAGGTCAAGCATGTGAGTCGTATGGGCTTTGCCCTTCTTGTTTCTGTACAATTTCGGCCAGTTTCGGCAATTGCCGCGCTCTGACTCTCTCCAAAGTACAAGCCTATCATATAACTCTACGTTTACTGACTCCAGTTCATGCAGAAGAGGTTTCTCTACAGTCTTCAGCTTGGCCAATCAAAAATCAGGGCGATTTTATGTGCGGTATAGTAGAAATTATGGGATATCCTGTAGGAATGAAAGTGGACGCTCGAGGCAACATGTCGCGATCGCGAAATCTGTTTGAGGATTTTAATCCTTCAGCTGCCGAAGATGAAGATGATGAGGAAACTTTAGAGGAAGTGATCAGGCAAGCTGTAATTAGCTCAAGAATGCTGACCTCTCAAGCTGCGAGTGATCGATAGGTGGGAGAGGATGACAGTGAGGGTTGGATGCGAACAGCTGATGACCCGCTAATTGCGCCGTTCACGGGCGAGTCGTTTAAATCTTATGATTTTTCCAAAAATCTTACGATTTTTATCTTCTTGTCTTATGATTATTCCAATGGAGGGTGCACAGGTCTGGATTGGTCGTGCGGATCTTCTCAGCATACAGATTGGTCTGGTCAACCATCACTTCTACGATAGAGTCATCGATGAACAGTTTGAAGAAATTAATGGGCTCTGGATTCGAAGGCAAATTCACACACAGCTTCGACTCACCCGTGAAGGGGCATTGCAGCACTTCGCTCCTCTCCCTCGACCAGTCATTGTTTACATTCGTAACTTGTGATTGTCTTCGATCTCGCGATCAGTCATTCAGTGGGTGCCTGGGCAATGGGAGACAGATTGTTTTCATCAGGGATGCCTCTTCGAATTGCTAAGTCTACATTGTCATCACTGTCGTAATCGGAATATTCACTGAAGTCTAGAAACTGCACATCTTCGAAGACATTTCTAGGACGCCGGCGCAGAGCAGCCATTGCGAATTTCAACGTTCGCTCGACGCACAACAACAACGCCTAAATTTAGCTTGCAAACTCGTTCTCGCAAAAAATCAAGTGCTATATGATAGTCAAACCAAGGCCCTATCTCTTATCTCTAGGTAGCGACCATTCTCTGCAAGCTAAATGTGCCTATCATGTAGCTGTAGAGCTAAGACAACACATGGGGTATCGAGCGCGTCTTTATACGCGACTGCCACAGTGGCGCAGCTAGGCGGAGCGCGTCTTTATACGCGACTGCCACGGTAAGGGTTAATATCAAACATAAAAAACAAATACAGAGTAGAAGATGAAAAATAATGAACCATTCAAGAATAGAACCAACTTGGTTGGTTCTAGCAATCACAGAACAGGAGTAGAACCGATCAGGTCGGTTCCTGACACTCGCAGGGTTAATTATGTATAAGACCTTGATGACAGAACTTGGTTTTTGTTCACCAGGTCATCATCCTGAACCACCCCGGTGAGATCAAGAACGGCTACAGCCCTGTGCTGGACTGCCACACTGCACACATCGCCTGCAAGTTTGCCGAGCTCCTGGAGAAGGTCGACCGTCGTTCTGGCAAGAAGCTGGAGGACAACCCCAAGTTTGTCAAGTCTGGTGATGCCGCCATCATCATCTGCGTGCCCTCAAAACCCATGTGTGTGGAGGCCTTCGCTGAATACGCTCCCCTGGGTCGCTTCGCCGTCCGCGACATGAAGCAGACGGTGGCTGTCGGTGTCATCAAGGAGGTGACGAAGACTGATGCTGGCAGCGGCAAGGTCACCAAGGCTGCCCAGAAGAAGGGTGGCAAATGATGGCAGATATGCTTACTACTACATGAACAGACTGAAAATAAACATCTTGTCAAAGTACCCTCTTTTTGCATGTTATCTTTGCTGACAACGCGTGTGACTGCATACATGTATGATGCGTGGGTATTAGTGGGAGCGTGTGTGCATGCCAAATGTATTCCACAGTAGAAGAGATGTTGAAGCTGCATGGCTGGTGGAAGAGAAGGGTCATCCTAATGGCACTGCAACCAAGATGAGTGCTTGTCACAATAACTGTCATGGCTGTCAGTCTCCTGTCTCTTTCGCTACGTGCTGAATGCAAGCAGAACATGGTACTTTAATGTATGAGGTACAAGCGCCAATGAGGATGGGCCACGTCGCTGGAGAGAAGCACGCCACACAGGTTGGGTGGAAGCCATGCCAAGTTGCCTAAGGCTGACAAGCAGCCCTGGCCTGACAAGCTTGGCTGTGAACTGGCACTGGTGGGCATTGCAACCGTCAGTGATGCCAGGCTAACGCTGAGGCCACTCTCTAGTGGACGTTGCAACCGTCAGTGATGCCTGGCTAACGCTGAGGCCACTCTCTAGTGGACGTTGCAACCGTCAGTGATGCCTGGCTAACGCTGAGGCCGCTCTCTAGTGGACGTTGCAACCGTCAGTGATGCCTGGCTAACGCTGAGGCCACTCTCTAGTGGACGTTGCAACCTTCAGTGATGCCTGGCTAACGCTGAGGCCGTTCTCTAGTGGACGTTGCAACCTTCAGTGATGCCTGGCTAACGCTGAGGCCACTCTCTAGTGGACGTTGCAACCGTCAGTGATGCCTGGCCAACGCTGAGGCCGCTCTCTAGTGGACGTTGCAACCTTCAGTGATGCCTGGCTAACGCTGAGGCCGCTATCTTACTCAGATGAAATTTGCAGTTCAAGCAGATGGTGATGTGCTGCATCTGAGGAAGATATTCTGTATCCACTCGTCAACCTGTGCATGCAGTACATGATACTTTCTCGTCAACAGGAAACATGGTTTATGATCCAAGTTGATAATTCAGCAATCGGATGATCCCTCGTGCCTGGACTGCAGCCTGTTGCACAGCATGAGCTTCATTGGTGAGCTGCACAATGAGGCAACTGTTGCAGGAGATGGTTTCTACTCCAGTCTGATAGGCTGACCTGCCCATGCAGGAGGCCATCTTGGCCAGCCAGCCTTGTGCACAGACGTTCCTGGAACTGTTTGAGGCTGCCAGCCAGCCTTGTGTACAGACGTTCCTGGAACTGTTTGAGGCGGCCTGTGACGAGCCCTTGGAGTGGGACCTGAGAGATCTGCAGTCTCTGGCTTTGGAATGTAACTGGTAGAACTAGTAGG
>JAWQFJ010000197.1:0-2500 GCA_034096865.1 Theodoxus fluviatilis | reverse complement strand
AGAGAAGGAGGATATGAAGATGGGAGAGGAAGAAAAGAGAGAAGGAGGAGGAGAAGAAGGGGAAGAAGAAGAGGGTGAAAAAGGGAGGAGATGAAGATGGAAGAAGACGAGAGGAGGAGGAGGAAAAGAAGAGGAGGAGAAGGAAAAGAAGAGGAGGAGGAGGAGGAGGGATGGTGGGGTGGGGAAGAGTTTATGAATTATTATTTGATGAAATGACTCTAAATGCATGGCTGTCACAGAGACAAAATAAAACAATCAACCCAAAGCTCCGTGTTCAATGAAAAGGTTTGCAACAATTTATCTGCTGGTCCAAAAGTACCAAATAACTTTCCTCACTTTGAAAACTTGAAGAAATTACTTTCTTTTTTTGTTATCACACATTTGTCAAAACACCAGTATTTGCATTTATTATCAACTACTTGACATCTATCTGTTCAGTAAGATCACCGTTTCCATCACAATTTTTTTAATCAGCTTAATTTCTATCTAAAATGGACGGATGGATGGATGGATGGATGGAGTTTTACGGCCTATCAGCCTTGTAGGCTATATAAGACCACAACGTTAATAAACACCCGTCTTTATCAAGGCATTAAAACTCTCCACGACAGTGGAGGCTAGTACCACTCACCTAACCAGTGACACGAAATCCAATAAATCGAGTCCCACTGCCCATCAGCCCGCAAAGGCGGTGTAGAACCTTCAAACAAAATAAAGCAGAAAGGGCGATAGGGCAAAATTCACATCTCGATTTTCCTCGTCATCCACAAAGCATTTAGGGATGTAGATGGATGGATGGATGGATATATGGATGGATGGATATATGGATGGATGCATGGATGGATGGATGTATGCATGGATGCATGGATGGATGGATGGATGGATGGATGGATGGATGGATGGATGGATGGGTGGGTGGGTGGGTGGATGGATGGATGGATGGATGGGTGGATGGATGGGTGGATGGATGGGTGGGTGGGTGGGTGGGTGGGTGGGTGGGTGGGTGGATGGATGCATGGATGGATGGATGCATGGATATATGTGACCCTCCACCACGGAATGAGACGCTTTGTCCCTGGAACCATTCGGCGCTAGCACTGGAACAAGGGGTGTGGATTGCCGATTTTGAGTTTTTGGTTGTTTCTGGTTCAGTAATCCTTTATCTACAATGTCAGCGAGTTTCATTTACCAAATCTGTCTCTAAATACGTTTAAATACTTAATTTATGCAAGAGGGGTTTCAAAATAAATACTTCATTAAATATTCATAATTTAAAATGCTTGTATCTCAAAAACTACTCAACCGATTTCAATAATTTTTTCACCATTTCGCAGCTTGTTGGATCCTTTTTGTAAGACCTGATATCACTATGCATTCAAAACCTTCAATCTGATTGGTTCGCTTAACTATGGACCATATGGGAGAGGGAAGGAACCAGCCAATCGGAGCGCAGCTTACAGTGAGCCTCGAGGTGTTAGCGCTTCTGCCTTCAACGCGCCACGCTTCCGTGCCTATCGTGATTTCGACTCACTACTGGTGATTTTTCGACGGAAAACAAGCATACATGAAGGTATGTTCCCGTAAACTTGTAAATTTATAGTGTATTACTGATTTCTTGTGTCAGATTGATGTAAATCAACAGATCGAGATCACTTTCAGCGGCCACGGAGCCGATCTCAACCCACAAGTTGAATTTCGTTTACATTAATTTTGCCGAAGATGAATGTGCAGACTTGAGAGAATATTCAGCTCTCTGCTGTACGTCTCGCATTGCTTGTTTGAGAAATATTTGTATTAAATTAACAGTAATGATGAAATGACTTCAAATAGTTGGACTGGCTCTGAAACTACATATTGTATGTGATTGTTTTCAGGTCGAGCCACTCGAGGTCGCATCAACATTGCTTGTAAATAGTTTTGTATGTTTCTTTGAAAAAATACTTTGGAATCTAATAGCATCATCAGTTCCCATTGTGGCGTATAAATAGTTTAACAATCACTGTGCACCCCCACCCCCACCCCCCACTTTACTACACCAACATTTTAGTGTAATTTTTGTGTTTCTTGGACCTGTGCACATTAGCACTGATTTTAAAATTATTATGAATAGGTTTTTGATCAGTAAGCCATTGTGACAATTTTTCCGTGAACGTACATTTTCGTGTATTTTCTGAAACAATGTTGACAATAAACTACTTTATGTTTCAAACTGAAAATGTGTGTGTTAGTTGTTTATGTTATGTTGTATGACTGTGCCAAATTTCAAAGAAATGCATGCATGGTTGCTAAGGAAACTGTTGTGCTGAAGTTTCAAAACTTTTATTTCAATTTTTCTCAGAAACACATTTCCGAGGGTAAGTATATTTAAATACCTGTAACTCGGAGACTAATTGTCCGATTTTCAAATGGTTTTCACCATTGTGATTGCCATTTAAAATACTTTCAGAAAAAGTAAAAAACTGAAAATGGCCCAGGGGGACAAAGCGACTCATTCCGTGGT